>JAODPA010031071.1:0-12470 GCA_025585075.1 Nepenthes mirabilis
ATTATTGATCTTAATTTTATATAAATTAATTTAGTTTACCAAATTATGAATAATGAAATCTCGGTCCTTACATATTTCAATACAGATTTCTAAATTTTTTGTGAGTTTAGGTCCTCACGTATTCGTAATTTCATCCATAAATTATTTAAAGCTTCAAGGAATTAAGAATTTCTTACCATATCAAGCCAAGTATGATTTTTAGAGCGTCCGATCGTTAAATTTCTTCACAACAGTTAGGGTTAGGGTTTTGGTATGGATAAACCGCACAAAAGGCGGGAATTTGGTTACCAAATCGGTAAAATTTCATACTCAAGTCATGAGTTTCAATTATCTAGAGTCAAATCGTGTATAAAACACGAAATAAATGGTAAAATCAGTCCAGACGTAGGTTAGGGTTTCGGGGTACGAAAAACTGTTAAAATCTTGCCAAACAGACATGAAATCAAAATATTTATATACTTGGGATATGGGTAATACGCAATACAAATTTAATCGGGTATCAGAATAAGGATACCAAAAGAAAAATGAAACAAAAATGCGAATAAACGAGAAAAAAAGAACATGAGTGTACCTAACTCGACCCGATCTATCACCTTTATAACTAGCTCTAATTCGGAATTGGACCGCGGGACCTTGGATTCTCCTTCCTCTCTCTTCTCCTTGCGCTCTCTCTCTCGTGCCTGGCAGCCAAAATGACATAAAAAGGGGCTCGCGACCCTTTTATTTCCCAGACTAGCGTTCATGTATTCAAACATCTCCATCTCTTTAATCCTCAAATAAACTGCAAAACATGCTTGACGGCTTAAAGTGTCCGCTATTACATTACCGTTTCTCGACTGATGCTGGATTTCACAATCGAAATCCTTCAGATAATTCATCTATCTACTTTGCCTCATGTTCAGCTCTTTATGGGAAAAGAGATACTTGAGGCTCTTGTGGTCTGGATATACCAAGAATTTCTCACCATACAGATAATGGCCCCAGATTTTTCAAGCGAAGATTATTGCCGCAAGCTCTAAATTGTACGTCGATTAGTTCTTCTCATGGATCTTCAATTGTCCTGATCCATAGGCTATTGGTTTTCCATACTGCATCAGAACATAGCCCAAACCCGTCCTGCTCGCATCACAATAAACTTTGAACCCACCAGAATCTTCCAAAAAGATCAGGATCAGGGCGGATGTCAATCAGTCATTCCGCTCCTAGAAACTTTGCTCACAATCATTCGTCCAAACGAACTTAACATCCTTCCTCATTAAGCAAGTCAATGGCATAGAAATCCTAGAGAAATTCTCCACAAACCTCCAATAATAACCCGCAATCCCAGAGAAACTCTGGACCTCGGTTACTGATGACGGTCTGCTCCAATTAACAATAGCCTCAATCGTTTTCGGATCCATAGAAATGCCTCCATTTGATATAATATGACCCAAAAAAGAAACTTTCTCTAACCAAAACTCGTACTTTTTCAACTTAGCATGTAATTTTTCCTCCCGAAGCATCTGGAGCGCAATCCTCAAATGTATGGCATGCTCATCATAACTCCTTGAATAGAATAATATATCATCAATGAACACAACCACAAATTTATTCAAGTAGGGTCGAAACACCCGATTCATCAAGTCCATAAAAGAGGCCGGGGTATTTGATAACCCAAATGGCATAACTAGAAATTCATAATACATATACCTCGCCTAAAAGGCTATTTTTTCTACGTCTTCTTTCTTGATTATCAACTGGTGGTATCCGAGTGAAGATCAATCTTTGAAAACACTCATGCTCATTGCAGCTGTTCAAATAGGTCATCGACCCTTGGCAAAGGATACTTCTTCTTAACGATGATTTTGTTTAACTCCCGGTAATCGATGCAAAGTCGCAACGATCCATCCTTCTTCTTGACAAGTGGCACTGGGGCACCCCAAGGAGATACGCTCAGCCGAATAAATCCCTGGTCCAGAAGCTCTTGCAGCTGTTGCTTCAATTCCTTCAGTTCAGCAAGAGCCATCCTATATGGTGCCTTCAAGACAAATGCTAGACAATTCTTCAAGAAAGGTATCTTCGAACTCACTAACTATTGGGATATCCTTAGCCGGCATACTATGACTTTCAATGGTGCAAATATAAGTCAAATAGGCTTGACATCTGGAATCCATCAAGTGATAGGTGTGCAAAGCTGAAATAAAATACGATGGCTCCATCCGCACCACGCCTTGGAAATAGAACGGTTCATATCCCGGAATGGCGAAGTGAACTTGCTTATGGAAGCAATCCACACTGGCGCGATAACTTGCTAGCCAGTCCATACCCAAGATTACATCAAAATCGTGCATCTCGAGCAAAATCAAATCCACATCAACTATAACCAATGAATCCAAACTTCACACCTTTGATATAAGATATCCATAACCACCGGCGATCCCGAGAGTATGGAAACAACCAAGATATAATCCAAGATCCTCGGAGTGGACAATAAGGTACTTGAAATACTTGGGGACAAAAAGGAAGGAGTCGAGCCCGAGTCCAAAAGAACATGTGCAAGAGTACTAAATATGGTAATTGTACCTTCTACCACATTCAGGGATGCCTCCGCATCCCGAGCTGTAACTGCAAAGGCCTTCATAGGAACGATTAGCTTCTTCTCCATTGGCCTCCTCGGAATAGGGCAACCTTAAACCATATAAAGATTTGCCCCAATTAAAATATGCTCCCATCTGCTTGTGGCATGGCTTTCCCCGGTGGAGCTTCCCGCAATAATTACAAACATCTTCAGCCACCAACGAACTCAGTGCTGCTGGATGAACTGCCTTCCTCTTTCCCTAGTCATCAGGCTTCATCCTCCTCGAAGGCCCTCTAGATTTTGAGCCTTGACCAACGGTTGAACTTTCTCGGTTTCCCGACCTCTTTGCAAAATATTGTTGCTGCTCTAACTCTTTCTAAAAAATGAGGACCTGGTCCAATATCTCTCCATAGTTACACAGCTTGTGCATCACTAGCTGTCTCCTGATGTCATCCCTCAACCCGAACTAAAACTTCCTAGCATTCCTGGCCGGATCTTCCACTATATGCGGGGTGTGTCGGGACAACTCCAAGAACTTGGCCACATACTCTGCCACAGTCCAATTCTCTTATCGAAGCCGTGAAAACTCGTCTTCCTTCTGTTCTCGCAGGCTAGTCAAAAAATACTGCTCAAAAAATTCTTCCTTGAGCATCTTCCACATAATCTGATCCTCAGGGAATCCCATGGCTCCTTTCTGTACCGTCCACCAATGGTTAGCCTCGCTCTCTAATTTACATGTCGTAAAAGTCACCTTCTCTTCTAGGAAACGAATAACACAAAGATTTTCTCAATTCTCCAGATCCATGCCTCTGCTTTCACTGGGTCTGGATCTCCCAAGAACTCTGATGCCCTTTCATTGTTAAACCGGTCGAACGTCGTAGCTCCCGGATTTACTAGAGTTGGGGTTAGAGCTGGAATCGGGATTGGGGCTAGCGAAGGTTGGCGATATCCTTGAGCCATCATCTCCATGACGTCGGCCATCCGTTCCATAATGTCCAGATATTCCTCCTCTCGGTTTGGTCAAGAACTAACTCTGAAACTTCTTCCTCAACCTAACATCCTGAATCCCTATCATTATGCATTAAGAATAGGGTTAAACTTCCACACAGAACTTAACAAAACAACTTAAACAGGGAGTTCAATCTGTACTTTGGTTCTAATCAAATTAACCTAGCCTTCAACTATGGTCAATCAACTCAAATCCTAAGGCATCTCTCGACCCAACTCTTCTTTGATACCAACTGTGACGTACCGTATTATTAATAAAAAATTTAGCAGAGTTTCAGCTATAATACCAACGTCAGCCTAATATAAAACCTATGAATATGCTGTGAAAATACAAAAAAATCCATACAAACACTAACATAGGATCCAAAATAAATTGCCACAAAATATAAGCTACACCAACAACATAACTTTGGACTCCAAGTTGGAACAGAGAGATACTACTAAGCCCCATAGTACCCTTCAAACCTATAGAAGCAATCTAAAGATCCAGAATATCATAATCTAACTAAGCATATCACCACAACTGTAATACTAACAATAGAATGAACATAAAAAATATATAATCTTCTTGTTTCCAAAAGAATTATCAACTAAGCCAAAAATATAAAATAAAGTTCCCTCAAAGTATAAAATATATCATCTCCGGGCCTAAGCTAGATGCTGATCCTCTAATCTTCATTGGGTAGGAATTCGTGTTGATCATCTGAGGGGGTAACAAAACAGTAAAGAGTAAGCCAAAACTCAGTAAGGCACAATATAACAAAGTATGTGCAAAATTTTATTTTTAAAATATAATAATACATATATGAAGGACACAGATACATATGAGACTGTAAATCATGATGTAGAAAAGAATACTTTCATAATTTGTTTCAGTTACCTTTAGTTTATTTCATTTTTCTTTTCTTAGTTATCAATTTATACAGAAGACTTATTTCGTTTGGGAGTCAAGGATCAGTAGGTTTCACTGACAAAGGAGCGATTGGCCGTAACCTGGATTGTATTTGCTTCTATATAATCAAAAGTCATCTCCTTCTACTCAAGACCCAGAATCGGGCTGTTTACATATAATCTCTCTAGATAGGGCCAATAGCCACAACAAGATCCAAAACAGACAATGATCTTCTACTACAATATACTAAGACATGTTAGAAAATATCGCCAACTATAAAACAGAATCAAGATAATCCTTAAATTTTCATTGTAATATTTATGGTATGTCAAAGTTTATTATCTATTGAATAATATTTGGTCCAAGTTCGTAATTTCATATTTCTTTAGGAAATTCTACTCTTAATCACAAAATCCATCATTCTCACTCTATTGGAGAATGGTTCAATCTGTCCATCAATTCTTTGTTCTAGAGAACGATTCATAAGTCCATCACTTAATAACAGAATTTCCTTCATCATTAGATTTCTTTCCATAAGCATATTTCGATACATATCTCCATATTCTTCGTGAGTTTAGGTCCTCACGTATTCATAATTTTATACAAAAATTATTTGGAGCTTCAAGGAGTTAAGAATTTCTGACCATATCAAGCCAAGTACGATTTTTGGAGCGTTCGATCGTTAAATTTCTTTAAAACAGTTAGTATCATAATTCTTGAGCATACAAAATTAGCATATTCGTAAATTATGAAACTAAATGCAATTGAATCACATTCATAAGTTGGGGTTCAATTTTCTAAGTCCATTTTATGCATAAATTTTACAGGAAATTGGTCAAAAAGTGCGGAGCGCGGGTTAGGATTCCGGTATGTATAAACTGCACAAAATGATGGAATTTGCTCACCAAATCATTGAAATTTCATATTAAAGTAATGGGTTTCAATTATTTAGAGTCAAATCATGCATAAAATCGAAAATAAACAGTAAAATCAGTCTGGGCGTAGGTTAGGGTTCCAGGGTACGAAAAACTGTTTAAATCTTGCCTAACGGATATGAAATCAAAGTATTTACATGCTTGGGATATGGGTAATACGAAATACAAGCTTAATCGGGTATCGAAATAAGGATACCCGAAGAAAAACGAAATAAAAGTGTGAATAAATGAGAGAAAAGGGTATGAGTGCACTTACCTCGACCCGATTTATGACCTTTATAACTAGCTCTAGCTCAGAATCGGACCCCGAGACCTCAGATTCTCCTTCCTCTCTCTTCTCCTTGCACTCTCTCTCTCTCTCTCGTGCCTGGCAACCAAAATGACAAAAAAATGGGCTCGCAGCCCTTTTATTTCCCCGGCCGGTGCGCCCACACTGCTTCCATTGCCTGCCCTGGGTGCTGGCCCACTGGTTTGAGTGCTTGGTGGGCCAACTTTGTCGAATTATCCCATGGTCTCGAAACTAAATTTCCACATTAATTAGGCCCAAATATTGATTATATTAATTTGATTATCCTTTAATTATTATGTTTTATGTATTCGAAACATCACAAGAGATATATAAACCGCTCATCTCTGAGTGTTGAATAGGAGTGTAAGGTCTTGATTGTGTAGAAGTATACACAATCCTTTCTTCAATAGTCCACTCCTGTAGTTGGTAAAACCTATCGGCTTTGATCCATAAAGAAAAGTAAAATTTAAGTATGTTTTTTGGTTAAGTATATAGATAAGGAAATTGGATATGCATTATGAAGGTTTGCGTACATGTTTAAGCCCTTGCACATGATCACGATTTATATTTCCCTTCCGATATGTATTTAAGTTAAAAGTATGCATGTTCCCTTATATAATGTGCCTTGTTTAGTAATTGGTTCACTTTTTTGTTATTTTTACTAATCTTCAGATGAGTATGAAGTGCAGGAGTTCTTATCCAACGAGCGAGATAAAAGATTTAGAAGAAAATAAGCTTGTTTGTTCCAATATCGATGTATTGTTATTTATTGGACAGGGTTAGATAGTTTTATTTATTATAGATTAGTTAGTTTAGTTTCGGATATGGCTTTTGATGTATTATCGATCTCCGGGCAATGTTGTTAGCCTGTTCGGTATTTTTATGTTGTCTGGAGCTGCCAGTTTTGTAGTGATCATGGATATTATTATTATTTTTGTATTCAATTATTTTTGTAGAAGTAAAATATGATGTTTCACGTTGTGTAGGTTATAGAGAAAGTTTGTTTTGGATGTGTTTTTGCTTTCGTGAAATATTATTGGATATGTATATATATATGTTGGATTAATCGTTGGCAGATATCCATCCCTAACCAGGTCCAACGTCGTTGTCAATATTTCTATCTGTGTCGGAGCCACAGATGTGTGGCATTTATTTTTGGGTCCTGTGTTTGTCATCTTTATTACTTACAAGTTTTGTGATGTACTGTATTTTCAACCGAAAATTTGGCAGAGTTCCAATTGTAATACGGATATCGGCCAAATATAAAATCTGTATAATAATCCTATACGTCAAATATATAACCTCAACAATTCAAAAAATCTAACAATATCAAACTCCAACATCTAGACAACACAACAATCCGACATAGGATCCTAAAAGCTACCACGGTCATTCCGTGGCTCCAACGTTATATCTCCAAATATAATATCAGATACAAAGAGATGCCACTAGGTACCTGAAACAAATCATAAAAGCCTGTGGAAGTATAAACAATCATCAATACAGCTAAAACTATACTACGGATATATTTTTATCGTCAACATCATCATATACATACATTCGTGAATAAAACCCAATAGGAATACAAAATAGTCCAATCCGAAGACATAAGACTGTAAAACTAAGTCCTTAATATTGTTTTTCATTGTCTTCAAGCCTAACCGACTCAAATCCTCTACCCTGCCTCAACGAGTATAATTCATACTCATCTGGAGGGAGAAAAATAGTAAGGGTGAGACAAAAACTCAACAAGGCACACATATATATCAAAGACATGTATAATTTCATATTCAGAACTTAATAATGAATATATAAAGGATAGAAGTGGATGTAAGATTATAATTCATGCTTTAGAAAGGAATGTTTACATGATTCGTTCCTTTTTTTTTTTTTGTCTGTTTCCTTGTCATTTTCTTAATTATCAGTTTATTGTCGAAAACTTATTTCATTGAAGGGCCTGGGCCAGTATGCCTTACTAACCAAGTGAGTGGTTGATCGATACCTAGATTGTATTAAATCCACACAATTTAAGGTTGATATCTTCTATTTTCATTCCAGAAGGGGCCATCTACATATAAACCTTATAAACGGGGCCATAGTCATAGGCCTCGAGCGGCATTCATAATAGATAACAATCTTCCACTATAATATACTAAGGCATGCCAATGAATATCAGCTGCTATAAAATACGGCATAAGATATACGATCAGAGTAATCCTTGACTTTTCACTGTAATATTTATAACATGTCAAAATTTATTATCCATAATCCTCGATCCAAGTTCTTAATTCCTTATTTCTTTAAGGAATTTTACTCTTAAGCACATAATTCTTCGTTCCCACTCTGTTAGAAAATGTTTCATAATTCAATCAGTTATTCGTTCCGGAGAACAATTCATAGGTTCATCACTCAATTATAAAATTTTCTCCATCGTCAAATTTGTTTTTCCGTAAACATATTTCTATACAGATTTTCATATTTCCTTATGAGTTTGGATTCTCTCGCGATCATAGTTCATGTATAATTTTTTTTTTAAGCTTGGGGGATTTAAGAATTCATTCTCATTTTATACCAAATAGAATTATATGGCTTTCGATTGATAATCCTTTCATAATTGATTCATGACATAGTTTTCAGAACATATTCAATTAATATTTTCATAATATATGCATAAATGATTGTAAAGTAGAATAAAAAACTCTTACCACCGTAAGCCGATCGTAACTTTAAAGCGTTCGGGTATCAAATACCTTCCCAAAAGCATGCAATATAATTTTCGAACCTAGGATCATGTATAAATTACTGTTAATTCGGATAAATCCTAAAAGGGCGTGGGTTTAGGGTTTTAATGAGTATAAAACCCTAAAAAACTGCAAATTTAGACACATAATTGATAAATTAATATATTCATGGTGTGGGTAATAATATCCTAAAGCCAATTTACACATAAATCCCAATTTAGTTGGTGAACTCCTCTGGGTCGCGGGTTTAGGGTTTTGTATCCAAAAATAGGTCAAAATTACTAAATCGGGCATGGAAATCACATATTTGGTTGTCCAAGTCATGGGAAATAATTATCTAAAGCCAAATCATGCATAAATGGTAAAACGAGTCCAGGTGCAATTTAGGGCTTTGGGTTGCGAAAAACTACTCAAATCTCGATATTTGGAGATAAAATTGATATATTTTCATACTTAGATCATGAGTAATATAATATAAAAATTTATTCGAGTATCAAAATTAGGATACCCGAAGAAAGCGGAATAAAAGTATAAGAAAATGAAAGATGAGAGTATGAGTGTACTTATCTCAACCCAATCTATCTCTTCTCTAATTGGCTTGAGCTTGAAATCGGACTCAGGAACCTCGGATTCCCCCTTCTCTCTCTTCTCCCTCCCTCTCTTCTCCCATGTGGAAGCCAAAAATGGGCCAAAAGAAACCCTTGCGAATTCTTAAATCTCGGGCTGGCACTGCGCCCCTAGAATCAGCGGTTGATAGGCGACTGCCTAGCTCCGCCTTCGAAACATATTATTCCGCTTACCATAAGTTTAATTTTTATTATATTAATTTAATATATCGCAATTATCAAAAATCAGTACCCAAATCCTGTTTATGAATTAATATTTCGAGATTATAGTGCTAGTTCCCAAATCCACCAATTCCGGGTCTTCGAGCCTTTCGATCTAACTTCTCCCGTATCCTTAGATTTCAATCCACTTATATTAATTTAATTAATCCTAATTACCATATCGTGAAAACTGGTGCCTTAAAGGTTTTGGTTAAGGTATCGATATGAAAATCTCACGTTCAAGGGATTATTTTATCACCTTTAGTATAGATGTTTGATTATAATCAGGTTGTTAATGAATGTTAGTATGTGGTCCATCACAACTTTAGTTTTTCCTTTATCCCAGATATTAAAATTTTATTCTTTAGAGATACCTTCAAGAACACAGGATCACCCATATTGAAACTCAAATTGTACCTCTGATAATAAACATAATTCTTCTAACGACTTTTAGCCACTATCAAACAATTCCGAATTATTTTTATCTTATTAGACATATCCGGTATAATATCGGGGCCTAAAATTTTATAATTGTAAGGACCGAGATTTCATTATTTATAATTCGGTAAGCTAAATTAATTTATATAAAATTAAAATCAATGAATAATAAAAAAATTAAAAGTCAGGAACTCACACCGAAATACGATAAAAATCTATTTAATAAAACCGACTTCAATTTCGGTTAATAAAAGATAGAATAAATGATACGGAAGTAATTCGATTAATAAATTCTCAATCGATTAATAATTAAATTAATTTTGGTTGACGACAAGATAACCCAAAAATCGAATTTACACCCGATTAATAACTGAATTTAACCCAATTAATTAAATATAGCCCTAATCAAATTAATTAAGTAAAATTTAATATATTACACACATGGAAGCGCCTCAAATCAGCTGAATTATTGAAAAATTCAGCAAGGGACCCCAATTACAGAGCAGTCGAGCTGCCCAAAATTTTAACTAATTTTCAAAATTTTCATAAAGTATTCAGACCATACATGACATAAATATCTCTTACACACATAAAAACATCCTACTAAGTCAAAAATTCAAAGGAAATTAGAGAGAAACACACATGCTCGGCTGCTAAGGAGAGAAGAAATCAGCAAGTGCTGATTTCAGTACACCCCTCATGTGGCCTCAAATAAAAATAAAAAAAAAATAATTTTTGTATGGTTAAATTAGTGGGACATTTGGCATTTTAGGAGACTTAACATATATTCAAATAATCATCAATATAATTCCAATAAGTGACAAAATAAAGGGACTGCACATCAACTAGCATGCAAGCTGATTCAGCTTATGGCAGTAGGAGCTTTTGACACCTTATGAGGCAGGTGGCAAGTTTCAATAAATCTAAAAAATTTTTAGCAATTAATAAACACATAAGGCTAGATATTCACCAAAATAGAGAGGAAAAATCAGAGAGAAGGTAAAGGAAAAGATGAGCAATACAGAAAATCGAAACCAGAGTCTGAAGAAGGATTTGGTTAGCAGCTAAACTTTAAAATTAAATTAAAATATTTTTGAGGCAAGAACTCCTTTTAATCTTTGATTTGTTATTAAATTTTTAATTTTATCTTGAAGTATTGTCAATTTAATACTTTAAATTCTCACCGAATCAATGGTAGATGAGCAAAATTTAACAGCATGTCAAAATGAAACTCTGTTGCAGAACTCTACTGTACCATGCTGATATTCGAATTTTTATATACATTATTGATCGATTCATACTATGAAATTTTTATTGGATATACTTGAAGATATTAGCTAAATCATCATATTTTTATTCTGAAATAATCCTAACCGTTGCCATGCTAGAATAGCTAAAATTTAGAAATATATATCATGAAGTTAGTTCTACAACCCGCTATTATACTTGTTGATATACTAATTTATACATACAGTTAATGATCGATTTATCCTATGAAAATTTTAGTAAAGAAACTTTAATATGTTGGCTAAATGACCATATTTTTATTTCGGAATAATTTATCACGAAACCGGCCAATTCGATGGAAACAAAATAGACTGACAGATTAAACTTTATGAAAACATAGTAGCTATTGGTGCTGACTTTGGCTACTGTTTTCACCAAGGTTTAGATCGATTCAAGCTCCATAAAAATTTTATCAAATATTTCAATGAACCAGCAATATTTCATAAAATTAGGGTAATTTTATCAGCTCAAAATTAGACCGATTCAACCCAAAGAAAATGAAGCATCACTGAACCAACTAGAAATAGAGCTGTGTATGAAAGATCAGTGTATAACTTCAAACCGGACAAGAATAGAATTGGAAAATTCATATGAACCGATCCAAAATTCTGTTCTCATTCTAAAAATGTATGAAAAATAATTTTTCACGATGATTTAATCTCTGAACCGGTCCTCACATTGATTACTGGACTAACTTCAGCAATTATACTAAAATTGGCAGTTTGGGGATATCAGGCCGAACCGGCCTCCATCCGACCACCAAATCGGCTCCAAATTGGTCACCAACTAGTTAAGACCCTTATTAAGATTGTGTAAAATCGGCTCATAAAAATGGATTGAATAGACCATTGAATCGGATCCCTGAATGAGCAACAGAACCCTGTGTCCATGTTGATACTGAATCTAGCAGTCCATTTGATAGGCTGAATCGGCCATAAACCGATTGAATCATCAGCTGCCTAGTCATATTATTTAGTACTAGGGTTAATATATCACCATGTAAAACAGTTTTCAAAAATACCTCTATTTGTTCATTAAATCAGCCCCAAAATGGAAATTGCCACTAAACCGGCCGATTTGTACTTAATTGCCTATTTTGCTGATTTAGTGTGAACCGGTTAAAAAATAAATAATAAATCGATCATATATTGTATGTTAAATTAGTAAACAAGTTATTCATCATGTAAATTAGTTGGCCATTATGAGGATAGGATGTTAAAGATTAGAAATAAACTGGTTTTTAATGAACCAGCAAATTTGGTGAGTAAACCGATTTATGTATAATTCTTTAAAATGATAAACCGGCCACTTATTATATGGATAATTGTAAATCAACTCACGTGGTATAACTGGCAAAATATTATGAAAAGTCAAACTGACCCATAAATTGAATTTGTGATCAAATCAGTTAAAGAGATAAAATGTAACCAAATAGGTTAGTACACCGATAAATTATAGAATTTGTGGATCAAAAATTGAATAATATATTATTTAAA
>JAODPA010031082.1:0-12470 GCA_025585075.1 Nepenthes mirabilis
GATACTTATTAATATATATTTATATTATTTTTATTAATTTTTATCTATAATTTATGATGGGTACACTAGTGATGGGTTGATCCAAGAAGGAGGAACGATCCAAATCTACAATTGCCCATTTGCACTTGGACAATCAATTCCCGACGTTAACCGATCGAAAGAGCAATGAGCCAAGAGAAACTCAGGCACAGGACAGACAACTTGCTTTCAAGACGGTTAACGATTTTGTTGACTAGAAGCGTGACTAGTTGACCGTCTGTAGACCAGGTCTTAAGTGGGCTAAGCCCAAATTGGCCCACATATCCGTTCTCGACCAACAACGGTCTTCTTCCTTAATTTCGTGCCCTTCACATAAGAAAATTTTTATTGTAATGGTCATCAACAAATTCAACGCGCATCACTAAAGGAAGGCGCCAAAATCCTTTCCCCATCTGTTAGAAACCCAAGCAGTTGCAAAATAAAGAAGAAAAGCTATGAAATCAATGATCGTTATAGCCATAAAGGCTCCACGCCAGAAAAGGCAACGATCTCAGTAGAGTACGGGAATTAAGCCCTTCTACACAAGGAAGACAGCCCAACACAGCAGTTATAAAAGGTTATGGAGTTCTCACTCTAAGGCACGTTCTGGTTTACCAACAAAAAAGTTTTCTATTACTAACCTTTCACGCTTCCATAACGCTCTCTCTCTCTACTATTATGTTTCCAGTGAACACAGTACTTAGAGTCTTTGCTCCTCATGAGCAACCCAAAACCTCTTAGTTAGCGAGAGTACTCCCATCATAAGCACTCTCTGGATTCTCATTGCTCCTTTTTAGTTACACCTTATTAATTTAAATGCTATTTACTAACTTGAGTGTCGGAGTGTTTTCGGTGGGACAACTTTCAGTCGTGACCTAACCCCTTGTTTGTAGTTGTGGTGTGTAGAGTCCAGACTTAGTGGATGGAATTAGACTCAAACGGACGACTTGACCTGAATTTGTTCGAAGTTTGGATCCAAGACACATAATTGGTACCATTTGTGTGAATCTTGCAAAAAAGCCAACCACTATTCTCTACAATCTCTCTCAGTTTTACCCTCCAAACTAGTATCATTAGTCAAAATGGTGAACACCAAGGCACAGGCTGGCGAGCCTGCTAGAGACATAACCTCACCTGACCAGGACCACGCTACTGATAATATGATTAACAGGGTGATCAATGGGATGCCAGCACCATTTTTTTCAGAATCTGGCAGAGCACATGAGTAGTATGAATAGAATGCACCAAATGCTCTGTGCCTGCTAGGAGAACGCGCAGCAGGGGGCTCCGCTCCTAACGGTCCCTGATCCGACCTCCAAGAGAGGAGGCAAGAAGAAGAAGAAACTCGCCAAGAAGACCAAAAGGCCGGCCAACACTCAAGCTCGGGAGACCTCACACACCCAAAGTCGTCTAAGACTTAAAGGATGTTTAGACAGTAGGACTCTGGAAGAGAGTCCAGAATGGAGGAATCCCTGAAACTCTAGGGCGGAGACCAGACATTAGGCTCAGGAGGGAGCCTCTGGGATTGTCAGATCCCCTAGTGGCAGTAAACGGCCGGCTACTCGCCACGCTGGAGAAAGAATGGAATTAAGAACTTACATCAACTCTAAAAGATCTGGAAACGCCACTCGGACAGAGTCGAGGGTGGAGAAGATCTTGAACCGTATGTTCAAGGATGATGAACACACCGTAGATCTTGATAGATCCCCCTTCATGATGGAGTTCTGGAACCATCCCATGTCGGTGAAGTTAAAGATGCCAACTCTTGACTCTTACGATGGGAGTGTAGATCCCATGGATTACCTCGATCATTTTTGCACCAATCTGAGTCTACAGGGGTTGGAGGACGCAATGATGTGCTACTACTTCCCTCTTACACTGAAGGAAGACGCCTGCATCTGGTTCCACCTTCTCCCATCAGGTTTGATCTGGAGCTTTTGAGAGCTCACTGACCTCTTCTTAGTATAGTACGCTTCCAGTCAACAAAAAGAGAATCAGTCATGACATCTCTCCTACATCAAAAGTAGGGAGAGAATCTAAGAAAATTCTAGGATCGCTTTGTGACGAAGGCCAGAAGGATTCCCAAGCTCAAGGACTAGATAAAGCTTGGTAGTTTCATCTCTACCTTAATGTATGGGGACTTCTTTAGTCACCTGGTATGTAAGAATCTGCAGACCTTCCGGGAGGCAGAATCTATCACCAAGGCCTACGCAGCAATTGAAGAGGCTAACAAGGGTAAACGTCCTAAAAGGACCGAACAGCCTCGCTCTTTTCCAACCAAGGGAAAGAGAAAGTACAACAGCAGCGGTCACTCCGCAAGAAGTAGCATAGGACTGGAGCACCAAAACGAAAGGATTACAGGCGGATCAACCTGACGCCCCTAACTGACACGTGCTCCAACCTCCTCGTGCAGATTCATGGGGAGAAATTTCATAAATGACTAAAACCACTTAAGAAAGCGGAGGGAGGAAAGCCAGCCAAATATTACGATTTTTGTTAATCTCCTAGACATTCCTTTTAAGACTACAAGTCGTTTTAGCGGGAGATCGAGGAGCTCATCTGGAAGGGTCATCTCACCAAGTTCGTTAGAAACCCTAGACAAAACCCTAGTACCACAGGCAGGGAAGGACCAGAGACTTTCTAACCTCAAAATCACGTCGCGGTTAGAGTGGTCAACATGGTCACAACCTAACCAGCTAAGACTCCAGCGGATTGTAAGGAGCAGCAGACTAAGCGGAAGAAGTAGCGCACAAAAGACAACATCATTAACCTTAGTGATGATGACCTGAGCCATGTAATCTCTCCCATGCAGATCCCCTTGTTGAATCTACACTCATTTCGGACGGTAACATTGACTATCAACTGAAACTAGTCTTTATTGATAAAGCAAGTTTCAGAGACTTACTTTATCTTGATATCTGCTTTAAGCTTGGTTTAAAAAAGAGTTAATTGAAACCTACCAAAGGCCCACTCTATGGCCTTGACAACAAACTAGTAGCCGTCCAATGAACGGTCCACATGGAGGTCTCCCTGGGTGCGTACCCAAGAACGGCGAGTCGAACACTCACCTTTTTGATCGTTGACCTACCTTCCATATACAACGCTATACTAGGCCGGTCGTACTCAACAACGTTCGAAGCCATCACTTCAATACTGCATCTCAAGATGAAGTTCCTAATAGTCTGTGCTATTGGTGAAGTGATGGGTGATCAAATCATTGGACGGACATATTACATTTTCTAAATAGCTCTAGGTGGCAGCGCAAAGGCATCAGGAGAACTTGACTATTGAGATGAAATAACCCTACAGCAAGCGCAGTCTGGTGAGACAACTGATTTAATCCTACTGAATCCGGAAGACCTGAAAAGGTGCGTACATATTAGGGCTCACTCACTGGGATACTGCGCGATGAGCTAATAGCATTCTTATGATAGAATACTGACATTTTCGCATGGACTTCCGTTGACATGCCTGGGATTCCCGCTGAAATAATGGTCCATAATTTGGGCCTCGATCCTGCCCGAAAGCTCATCCAGTAGAAGTGAAGAAACCACTCCGTGGAGAAATTCATCGCTTTCCGGGAGGATGTGAAAAAGCTGTTAGACGCCGGCTTTATCAGAGAAGTGTAATACCCAGATTGGCTCTCCAATGTCGTCTTGGTAAAGAAAAGCGATGGGGGGATGATTTATGTAATTCAGATTATGATGAAATTAATCAAAAATAGTCTTTGACAAATATACTAGCCCCCTATGTCTTAGTTTTCTTGTAAACTCAAGCCCGATTCCTTTAATTTAAATTTTAAACCAAAAAGCCAGGAATTAATTCGGGATGTGTTAGGCAGTTCGGATTTTGAGGTAAATAATCCCAGTTGATCATTGAAAAGTAGACTAACTTCCCATATAGTCATTTCCCAAAACCCTGACACCCGATCTTTTAAATTTTCCTTCAAACCCGAAAGCTACGGGTGTAAATCGGGAGATGATGAGAAATTTGATTTGGGACGAAATTAATACTAGACGATCTTTAATATCTATACTAAGCTTCCATGTCCTAAATTTTCACAAACACAAATCCAAATACCTTAAATTAAGTCCTTCAAGATAATAGGCAAAATGGGAAAATTTGGCAACCGAGGAGGACTTGGACAAATTCGATTTGACAGCTGTACCAACAGGAAAATTAGGTTGATTTTTCACTCCATATTGGACTATAGTAAGTATAAAATATAGTAAATTAAGAATACATTATATTTTAATAGGAAAAAATGGGAAAAAGAGGAAGGAAACTAAGAGGTAGTAAGGAGAAGTTCAGCTGAATTATTTAATTCAAATATGTACATATGACACCAGCATGTACAGCCACATGGTGCATGATAAGTACCTACATTAGGGAAGAAATTAAGAGTGACACAGGCAACACACATTAGCTAAAAATTTGCCAATAGTTAAGCAACAAATGGAAGGATAAGTAGCTGCCAAATCAAGTGGTGATTCAGCAATCCATTAGCCACATGACAGGGATTTAGGAAAGGAAAATTTGAGGTGGCAGCTGAGCTGATGACTCAACTTCTCAATTCTGAAAATTATAAGTACATGTGAGAAGAAAAAGAAGAGGCTAAGTTGAGAGAAAAATTTGAGAGAAATTAAGGGAAAAAGGAGAAGGAAATCATGAACAGCAAGAAGGGAAGAGGGATTGCTGAAATTTGGCAAGTGTACTTCGACCCATTCCTTAATTTTTGAGCAACTTTTGGCTACTTTCCCTTGAGTATTGTTGATCCAATATTTGCATATGCTTCCTTAGTTATCATAAATTCATAAGAAGGTGTAAGAAAAAAATTAAAAATGGGTGAACCGGCCCTGGACACATGATAGTGTCCAAAATCAGGTTCTGCTGTGGCAGTTCCTGATGTTTGCTTCATATCGACCACTGAATGGCCGAATTAGCCAACGACCAAAACTGGTCAAATGATCCTTATTTAATGAAGTAAACGTGAAAAAAACATGAGCATCTGAAGCGTTCAAGAAGGGGTTCAAAATCGGACCCAAACTCGGCTGCAGAATCAGCTTACTAGTTCTGTTAATGTTGAAATTTCAGTTTCTGAAATTTTGGAAAAGGCAAATGTGTATCAACTTCTCCAACGTTAACAATGCCTGCCCGAAAGACGGCTTTCCTTTTCCTAGGATCGACCTGTTGATAGACCCGACATCTGAGTATGAGTTACTGAGCTTCATGGAAGTATACTCAGGCTATAACTAGCTTCGAATAAGCCCAGAGGATGAGAAGCATACCTCGTTCATGACAAAACAAGGTACCTACTATTATAAGGTCATACCTTTTGGTTTAAATAACGCGGGTGCCACTTATCAAAGGCTCGTGAATAAGATGTTCAAGAAGTAGATCCGCCGCAATATTGAGGTATACGTCGATGACATCCTTGTCAAGAGCAGGACCACCAGCGACCATATTCGCGATCTGAATGAGTCCTTTGAGGTACTCCACTCGCACAAGATGAAGTTAAATCCTTTAAAGTATGTCTTCAGAGTGTCCTCAGGAAGGTTCTTGGGTTTTATCGTCTTTCAATGAGGGATCGAGGCAAACCCGAAGAAGATCAAGGCCCCCACGAACGTTACTCCGCCACGGAGTGTCAAAGATATCTATAGGCTAATCGGACGACTAGCAACCTTGACTCACTTCTTGGCCAAGTCGAGGGACAAGTACCAACTTTTCTTCAATGCTCTGAGGGGGACAAAAGTAAGCGGATTCCAGTGGACTACAAAATACCAGGTAGCCTTCAACAAATTGAAGCAGTACCTAACCAGTCTATCGTTGCTGGCATCACCTAAGGATGGAGAAGAGTTGTACCGTTACTTGACAATGTCGGAGGTGGCTCTCAACTCTGTTCTCAAATGCTAAGACTCCGACTCTCAATGGCTGGTCTACAATGTGAGCAAGACATTGACAGGCACAGAGACGCGCTACCCAGGCACAGAGAAGTTAGCCCTGGCACTTGTCTTCTCCGCCCAAAAACTAAAACCTTACTTCCGGCTCATCGCATAGTTGTTTTGACCAACCAGCCACTAAAGAGTATTATCTAGAAGCTCAATGTTTTTGGGACGATTGATAAAGTGGGCTATCGAATTGGGAGAGTTTGACATTGAATTCTAGCCCCGACAGCCACCAAAGGGCAGGTTCTGGTCGACTTTATTGTCGAGGCCATGACACCAATCTCCAATGAAGAGCCCACAGAGGACGTAGAATAGCATGGAAAAAAGTCAGAATGAGTTCTCAACGTAGACAGATCATCTACGGACTCAAGCAATGGTGCCGGAGTGGTCCTAAGGACCCTGATAGGTTTGAGATGAAGTACTCTCTTAGACTCAACATTTCGGCTACCAACAACATTGCCAAATATGAAACCCTATTAGTTGAGTTAAGATTAGCCAAAGAGTGCTCAACTAGACAACTGATTATCTATAGTGACTCTGAGTTGATCGTTAATTAGGTAAACAGGAGCTTCGAGATTTGATAAACAGGACCTGGTCCACGTCCCCAGAACTGAAAGCTGGAAGGCAAACCAACTTGCTAGAGTAGCGGCTGCCGAAAATCTAGAGTAGTACTGGAAGGATCTGCAGGAAGTCCTAAGCACTCCCAGCACTGAGGAACCGAAAGCGATGCAAATCTCCGTCATAAAAAGTTGGATGATACCTTATTAGAAATGCCTGACGGATGGAGTACTACCAGATAATGCGGACGAAGCCAAGTGGATCAAGAAGACGGCCGGTTGGTACACCATAGTTGATGGGCGGCTATACCGTTGCGGTTACTTGACTCCGCATCTCCGGTGCCTTATTCCTGAGAAGCTCGACTATTCCTTGAGCGAAATCCACCTTGGGATATGCGGATCACACTTCGAAGGTAGAAACCTAGCGTTCAAAATCATGCACCAGGGATATTACTAGTCGATAATGAAGGACACCATAGAAGTCATGAAAAAATGCAAGAATTGCCAGCTTCATGGAAATCTTCGCCACCAGCTGCCCATTAAGTTGAGATCTTTTCAAAATCCTTGGCCTTTTGCGCAATAGAGGATTGATATTCTCGGTCAATTTCCCATTGTGATAGGGTAAAAGAAAAATCATCATCGCGGGTATTGATTACTTCACCAAGTTTGTTGAAGCCAGTCCGCTGGCTAAGATCACAGAATATAACACTCTAAAATTCATCCGCCAGAGCATAACCAGGAGATTTGGCATCCCCGAGGTCATCGTGACCAACAATAGGACCCAATTCTCAAGGAAATGCTTCACCAAGTATTGCATCAACCTAGGTATCAGGTTAGTCTACACTTCGATGGCATACCTATAAGTGAATGGATAGGTGGAGGTCACAAACAGCACGTTACTCCACGGTCTGAAGACCAAGCTGGATGACGCAGGGGGATTCTGGGTCGACGAGCTACCCTCCGTCCTATGGTCTTATCGGACGACCTCAAAGGAATCAACTCACGAGATGCCATTCAGTCTTTACTACGGGACTGAAGCAGTGATTCCTGTTGATATCGGTCTTCTAAATCTTAAGGTTGAAGCTTTCGACCCTCAAGGTAACTCTCAGAAAATTAGGGAATACCTAGACTTGTTGGAGGAAGCCTATAATGTTGCCAGAATGCGGACATCAGCCTACCAATAATGAATCGTCCGCTATTACAACAAAAGGGTAAAAGCACGGCAATTTAAAATTGGGGACTTGGTCTTACGAAATATCGAGGCTACAGGCAAGACAACCAACTGGAATAAACTCTCCCTAAATTGGGAGGGGCTCTTCCTAGTCTTAGCCATTTTGTGAAATAGAGCCGAAAAATTTCGAACCCAGAACGACAAGTTGGTTCCTCGGACGTTGAATGCAATCCAGCTCAAGCGTTACTTCCAGTAAGGGCACAGGTAGGTCGTACATGTGTATGCTTATAAATGTATGTATCGTCTTTAATAAATAAAAAAAAATATTTTTCCATTGTACTGTACTATCTTTTTTTTTCCTTTTCTGTTCCATATGTAAGTGTGCGTGTTTGCAGGATTACATAAGTGACCTAAACTATCCCTGAGTCGGGAAAATTTTTACCTGCTCGTAACCAAACCCTGGTTATCTAGGTGGCCCATAAGCGCTCGTAACCAAATCTTGGTCATCCAGGCGGCCCATAAGCGGTCGTAACTAAACCGTGGTCATCTAAACGACCCATAAGCGGTCGAATTACACCCTGATCATTCAGATGACCCATTGGTGGTCGAACTAAACCTTGGTCATCTAAGTGGCCCGTATACGGTCAAAATCTTCAAGGGCTTAAATAGCACACATAACAACCTCCTTCACAAGGAGATAGCATGATCAGTTAACGACGGTCGATAGGAGAGAAGCACTACGTCCAAAGTTGGCCGCCCAAGTTCACACCTGGGCAGCGTCACCAACCTCTACTCACGCACGAGTATGGAACAAGTTTGACATGACATCAGGGTTCACTTCAATGTCTTCTCTAGGACGTAAATCCATCAGAAAGCGCCCTACACGTCTTAAGCAAGGCGGAAGGCCAACTTGCGTGTAAAACGCCAAATCAGCAAGTCGACACAATGACAAATAACTTAAAAACGATGGCAAAGGCGAAGACACACGACGTCAGTAAAATAATCATTTTATTGATTATGTCTAAATATTTACAGATACATATAAAAAACGTAGGGATACAAAAATCTACGTTGGAGTGGAGCCCCTAGAAGGAGGCAGCGGTGGCACTTGACTACTCTCGGACAGCCCTAGGAGGCTCTCATAACACTGGATAGAACGGTTTGCTGGATAAAAAACATCAACTGAAAAACTAAGATCAACCAGCCGTGCAATGCGCTGGTAGAGGTGGACGCCTTCCAACAACCATGCCAACATTATCCCAAAAACCTCACGAGAATGTATACGAGTGGTTAGCTCATTCTCCAGAGATGTGATCTGTCCCGAGAGTCGGTCAATGCACCTTGCTACCTAATCGGTATCCTCTCTCCACTTGGTGTTCTCCTCTTTTAGTCTGGCGTTATCCTCCTCCAAACTCAATAACACGATTTGAAGAGTAACCGTGTCCTCCTGGTGCTCTGCCTTTAGCAGCTCTACTTTCTTCTCGAACCAGGCGATCTCTCTTTCATGGTCAAAGATCACCAGGTCCCTCTAGGGTAATCCTTTGGCGACTGCTCCAGTTATTTTATCCTCCTGTAAAAGCTGAAAATGCTAAGTGACTAGTAATGGAGAAAGAAAAGAGAAGAAAGAGTTCAAAGGTATACCTGCCATATCCTACGCAGCGGCCTCACTGCCTGCTACGAGACCTCTATCATGGCGGTGAAGGACTGGAAATAGTAATATTCTGGACAGACTCAGCAGTGGCCTCCGCCACAATCTCCTCCAGCAACTCCTCAATAAGGCCAGCCGTCTCAACAGTCTCTCCTACGACGAGCTCCTCCATCAGCTCAATACTGATGCCAACGGCCTCTAAGGACTCTCCGGCGGTTGGCACCTCATGGAGCTCTCTGGCGGCAGGCTCCTCATGCTCCACAGCCGACACCTTAGGCTGCTCAATAGCTTGCACTACTGGAAGCTCTGTAGGCAACTCCAACTCCACAGCCAAGTGCTTCACCCGTGATAGAGCAAGAACATCGCTACCCACAATAGAGCCCAGTCTGGCACTAAACGCCTCCACAGCAGTCTCGACGCTGCCTACACCGGAGCTGTCTCCGACTCTAGTGAACTGGCTAGCCAAAACACACTCTGCCTCTGTGGAAGAAGAAGAAGAAGACATGACCATTGCCACCTTCTTCTACCTTGGACTCCTCAGAGTTTCCTCGCTGGGAGGCACGCTGGCTGGCTCTATGATGAGGGCGCCTACCTTCCTCTTGTGGGAAGGCACCCTCGTCTTCTGGACTAGAGAAGGCGATCCCCATTGTGCCCTCTTGGTTTCAGCACGAGAAACCAGATGGTGTTCCCAAAACTCAGAGAGATGGTCCTCCACTAACTTAAAGAGTGGCTTCATGGTAGAAGTCTCATCGTCTGTGGGCATCCCAGTGTAAATATCGGGCACCCTACCCCAATCCTTGGCCAAGGGCCAGGACTCGTCCACGTGAATATAGAAGAACCGATTCTTCCAATTCTTTAAAGAATTGTATATGGCGCTGCTGATTAGAAGCCCTCGTGGGGATAGGGAAATCCACTCTCTGCCCTGATTGAACTTAAACATCACTCTAATGGCCTCCACTGTCAGCCACTTCGCATGATAACGCTGGAAAATACAATGCGTGCACAGGTATCGCACAACATTGGCATGAAATTGCGTGATGGGGACTTGAAGAGCCGTAAAAATGTCTTACAGCTTCTCAGAAACTGTAAGACATAATCCACTCCTCAAGTGAGCCTCATATTTGGTAATACAGCCCTCAGGAGAAGTGTACATCCTATCTTCCTTGTTGGGAAGCCTGAAGACGATCTCCTTTGGGATGTTGTACTCGACATATAACTCCTTTACGTCGTTGGCTTTGAGTACTGAAACTATCTGGATTACAGAGGAAGTTATGAAAATGAAGAAGGAAGACAGCAGAACACTTAGAAAATTTTTAGGAAGGAAAGTGGAAGAAAAGCGTGGAAAGTTTGAAAAAAAAAACAGACGGGGTACTTAAAAGCATGTGAACACAAGATGAGGAGAATCGTCATGTAAACGTGCGCCCATCATTGTGGACACATGTCCCTCCCGGAGATGATGCAGTCAAATTAGATCATCTGGCACATCAATTAATGGGATTGTAAATTCACTGTATGTAGACACATGGCCAACTTTTTGACTAATAATCCAATGGCATGATGGCGCATCATTTCAACTCTCACCAATTGTAAATCCGGTCAACGCTTTCCTCAAAGGTTCTCCGAATTTTAGCCGAGATAGTCAACGAATCCGGTCTAATCTCCCTTTAGAAGTTCTTCGGATTTTAGCATAGATGGTCAACGATCCTCTCCACCAGTTTCCTAGATCTTGACTTTACAGTTAGCAATTGCAAGTGATGTGATCAACAGACCAAAAGTAATCGCTAGATTTCTCACCAGGTCACCTCAGCCACTCACAATCCATCTTGGACATGCTGGAGGTCAAAATCTTGGACCATCAGCTTGGGGTCTAGTGATGGATACGCTAGTAATGGGATGGTCCAAAGAGGAGGAATAACCCAAATCCACAACGACCCATTTGCACCTGGTCGGTTAATGCTCGACGTTGACCACTCGAAAGGCCAATGGCCTAGAGAAGCCCAAGTGCAGGACGGACAACTTGCTCCCAAGACGGCCAATGAATCCGTTGATAGAAAGCGTGACCAGTTGATCGTCTGTAGACCAGGCCTCAAGTGGGCTAAACCAAGATTGGACCACACGTTCGTCCTCGACTAGCAACGGTATTCTTTCATGATTTTGCGCCCTCCACAGAAGGCAATTTCTATTGTAACAATCATTAGCAGATTCAAAGTGCATCATTGAAGGAAGGCGCTGGAATCCTTTTCCCATTTTCTGCAAACCCTAGCGGTTATAGAACGAAGAAGGAAAGCCATCAAATCAACGACTGTTATAGCCATAAAGGCTCCACGCCAAAAAAGGTAATGATTCCAACAGAGCGTGGGAATTAAGCCCTTCTGTACAAAGAAGACAGTCCAATACAATGGTTCTAAAAGGCTATGGAGTTCTCACTCCAAGGCATGCTCTGATTGACCAACAAAAAAGCTATCTATTGCTAAGCTCTCACGCTTCCATAACGCTCTCTCTCTTTCTCTGCTACTACATTCATAGTGAACACAGTACTTAGAGTCTTCGCTCCTCACAAGCAATCCAAAGCCTCTCAGTTACAGAGAGCATCCACATCACAAGCACTCTTTGCAATCTCATTGCATCTCTTTCTTTACACATTAATTCGAAGGCTGTTTACTGACTTGAGTATTTGAATATTTTCGTTGGGACAGCCTCTCGCTGTCACCTAACCCTTTGTTCGTGGTTGTGGTGTGCAGGGTCCAAACCCAGTGGAAGGAACCGAACTCAAATAGGTGATTTAACCCGAATCTGTTCAAAATTTAAATTCTGGATGTATCAATTTATATATTAATATTGTCATTTTGTAAATTATTTATTAATGATGAAACATAATTTTTCTAGTTTTGGTGTAGAATGAATATGAAAAATTATTTCAACACTCTCATATTGTTACATCACCTATACAAATTGATAGTGGTTCTAAAATATCAGAATCACACCATGTCCCAAATATAACTATTACTTCTTCTAGTTCTGATGATCCCATTAGAAAATATTCTACTAGTGCATGGTAACCTTTCAGAGTAAAATTAGTTAACTATTAGAAATGTGCCATCTATAAAAAATATAAAAAGTATCATATTTAT
>JAODPA010031093.1:0-12469 GCA_025585075.1 Nepenthes mirabilis
AATCAAAAACTTTATAACTTTTATAAAATTTAAAATCTACAATAATATTAATGGAAATTATTTTAAAAAATATCCTCTAAATATTTTTAAAGTGCCTAGAGCATAAAGCAAGTGGATATTTTCAGAACTCCAAGCAAATAAACAAACTAGAGCAAAGTTAGAGCATGTCATGCTTTCTCAATTTAGTTAATGGAGTGTCCTAGTGCAAGGTTATTAGGAATCCACAGGGTATATGGGCATATAACTCACCTCCAATATGAAAACGACACGAAATAAAGACACAATATGTCACTAATATTCAAATACTTATCCAAAATTTAAAGTTTGTTAATAAATATGATAATATAATTTATGAACACTAATTTATAGTATAGAAATAGACATTTTTTTGTTAAAAAATGAGGATAAAATGGTTGAGATATGGATAAAAATATTGGTGTTTTTGGGTCGGATAAAATTTTTAACTAATCTAAATCTATTAACCTAACCTATAAATATAATAAGAGACCCAAAACTAATTAGTATAAGCCGATAAGAGTAAGACCAATGGCTCAACGGAGTACAGCTCAAGAAAGAGTTTAATAAGCAAAGTTTAGTTGTAATCTGAATAACTAATGCCAATCAATCATGTTATCGAATGATTGAGGCTTTATAATCAAACTATATTTTCTAAAATAGTTAATGCTGAACCATAAGAAGTGAGTTCAATGATATCAAATTGTTTCACTAAGCATCCGACTCCCTACTCTTAGCTAATATTTTATACCTTAACCAATTACTCTTTAGGGAAAGTATAATTTGCACATTCCAACGTGAAGAGTTCCCACTATGAATCACTACCTAGAATACACATGGTGGTAGCTTAAATGGCCAATAGCCAACCTAATTTTCAATTCATGGCCTATGACTCCACTATGAAAAATAGTTCACATGTTAATTTCAACACTTCTATAAATACTAAACCCCTTAAAACGAAGAGGATATCAAAATCTAACTTTAGAATCCAAAGACATTATCATCTTGTATACTTGTAAATTAAAAAACTCTTAGATTATTCAATCATTAATTGATAATTATAATCTCTATCATAAAACCACACAACACTCAATCTGTACACTGAAGCTTTCCCTCCGGCATGCCCGATTCTTCCCATAAAGACTTTCCTAGGAGCTTTGCCCTTTAATTCTCTACTCTTTTTCTCTATCATTAAGTTAATCGTTAAGTATTATTATTAACTTGAATATCGGTAAAAAATTTGGAAAGCTAGCCCTAAATCCTTTGACACACTTGTTTCAATTTATGGTGTGTATGGTCTAGATTTAAAGATTTAAGAATCTAATTAGAAATCTCTCGAGTTAGAATCAATATCCCAAGTATGCATCAAGTATCGATATCGATCACGATTATATGGGTATTGTGATATTAAAAAATATATATCATATCGAATACATCAAAGAATTTTTTTTCAATCAATTATAAACTAATAAGAAAAAATCAATCACTAGATCGATTAAATATCAAATATGTTGATGTATATATTGGCATTCATAATTTTGCCTCAATATTAAAAAGTTATCATCATCAGAAAATCATTATTGTATTAGAGGAGGGAACCGGATGACAAAAAATAGGAGCATTGTCATAAATAATGACAGTGTATTGTAATAGTTCATGGTTTTTTGGAAAAAAAATAAAATTTAATATTTTTTTTTTCTAATATATTACCGTTTAATTGATTTTATTCGAAACTTTTAGCTTTTTTTTTTTTTTAGTTTAATTCTTCACTCCTCAGAAGGGGTCTAAGAAATCCCTCCACTTTTTACATAAATTGATCTCGGCATTCTATTCATTTGCTGTGTGTGTCAACTCAATCAAAAGTGACTTCTTGTCCTGTTAAAATTAAGAGAATCATTTTCAATCCCAAGAGAGCAGGTATGATACAGTCTGCATGCAAACTCATGGACCCATCAAGAAATTGGAAATATATATACAAAATATGACTTTTATATCTGATATAACAGAACGAGAACAACTCGATTTGTGTATTAGAACAACCTACATGGACAGTCCACTCTTACTTCTGACACTTTCACTTCAGTTTCAGAAGGGTAACTAAATGAGGAAAAATATTTATAAAAGCATCATATATTGTTTAGGGAATCGCACACTTCATAATGGTATGCTCCCGGATTGTGTAGATAATAAACATCTAAGATCAAAAAGATAATTCCTGTTTTATTTATCTAGAATCCATTTTAGCATTACAAACTCAAAGGGCATAATTGTTATTTCATTGAGATGCTGTTTTTTTTGGGAATTAATATAGTCCGACACAGAACGAAAGTGTTGGCCAAGTGTGGAGCATCCACATGCTAGTCCAGATGAAGTGTTGATGCCGATTAAATTTTGACGACCGCCCCAAAATTTCCACAGTTGTAGCCAAAAAAGTACAAAAAACTTTGACATGGAGCGGAGAGCGTTGGCCAGAGTGTTGAACATCAACACGCTAGCTCAACAGATGTATCGGTGCTTCTTAGATTATGACGATGTTCCCGGATTTTCCACATTCATAGCTACAATCTTAATCACAGGCTTCGTCGAGTTCTTACTTAGAAGCTTCAAGGATGGATCAACCTCGATATCATGCAAGAGTACCCTATCTCCGATGTCCAGATTGCTTATATCAACCTCTATCTTTTGAGGTATCTGGTCCGCCGGGCAAAGGAACTTTAGGCTACTTCTTATCTTCTGCAAGTGTCCCCCTGATTTTGGGCCAAAAACAATAAAAAAAATGTACTAGTCGGAGCAGATAGTCAATAAGCAGCAGCAGCAGCAAAAGAAGCAATGTAATCGGTCAATTAGTCCCAAGTACTGGTGCTAAGTAGATTGTGTTGTCCATGTCACAGCACATGAGATTAACAGTAACTGTGTCATGTCAGGTATGGTCAAAGGAATGACCATGCAAAGCTAAGGGTTCCACATCCACATCGGTTACAACGGTATCAATGATACATGTTAATTAGACATATCAAACAATATTTTCCGGTGAGCACATCAAAACCTTGTACTAAAATTTGAAACTTTTCAATCATATTTTTCATACTTTAAAGATTTGAGTCAATTTTAAATAATGAAATCAACAACTTAATAACAAATGTTACACTAGTAACTAAAAGTAACATGAAATAAAATCAATTCTAATAATAACTCCACATAATAAGCAATTATTGATAAAGAAAAAAATTATACAATACAAGTTAAAGTTAGGCAACAACTATACAATATAATCATAAAGGAATGAAAAAATTTTGATTTGTGATAGTTTTTCCACGGTGCTAAACATAAAAAAAGACGAGAATAAAAGTAAAAGGCTCAAGGGGTAGGCCGATATATCAACCTAATTAAGTCCATCGGCCGATATTTTAAATATTAGTCAATATATTGTTTGCAATAACATTTGAAAATTTTAGCATAGCATAGTGGACCTAATACTGATATATATCAGCCAATATTTCACATATAAACAGACATTTTGTTCCATGATTAGAATGGTTTGGTCCTTTAAAATCCAATGGTGGTTTCTAGGTCAAAATTTTATATCCAAGTAAACTAGGATCATACATCGGTTCAGAGGCATTTGTTAAAAACAAAAAAAAAAAAAACCCAAACCTGATCATACCAAAACTCTTCAAAATTAACTATGGCATTCGACTTGGACCATGCAGCCCCGTCCAATAAATATTGCCTTTTCATTAGTTCTGAGTCTAGGGACCCCAAATTGAATGGTTCTAGGTCTGATTTCATGCACCTAACCAAGGAAAGGTTACCCATAAACTGATCACACCAAACCTATGTGCGGGATATTGCTGGGCTTCCCATCAACAATGATAATAATACAATCTGACTCTACCACCATCACTCAGGTTCATAATTCAATTTCATTACTTCGGAAAATAAAAACATGAGCTCAAAGTCCATACTCAATAAGCCCAACAATATTTTCTATAGTAACATAACAGGTTTAAATCCCACTAAATGATGTCGACTATATGAATTTATTTTTGTCATAATTTTTTTATCACATCACTCGATGGTTTTTAGGTGTACCTCTTATTTCCTTTTTACAACCATAATAAACTCATTTTACTCACAGGTGCTTCATTTGGCCATATTTTGAGTATTCAAATGAACTTAAACAACCTACCATCTTTTTATCTTCAACAAATACAACTTCTAAATCTTACGAATATTATTATTTCTTATTTGATCATTTAGTATAACTCAGTTCATCAATCCTAACATTTTCATCTCAGCAATGCTTACTTTTTGTATCAATCCTAACATTTTCATCTCAACAATGCTTACTTTTTGTATATGTTATTAAATGTCAAAGATTATTATCCATAAATATAGGTGGTCTGATAGCTACTTACAGAATTTTCCTTTCAATAGTAGAGGTTTTTTCTACCAACAGTATTTTCTCAATTGGATTAATAAACACAAGAGAAATATCTCCTTACCATTAGCAGGGAGGTCAATGAGCAAAGATACTAACGAAGATATGCGGGAGAAAAAAGGAAAGATGGCTGGAAGACAATGAAACAGAGAAAATTGCTTGATCAAGTGTAGGGTAACAAATGCTATAGGTTCTTATCTGCACAATTCACATCACATGTTTTACTACCATTTTACTGAAAATAATGATGTTACAGCTATTACATGGGTCAACTTAACAAATGAAAAAATAAAAAAGCCTCTATTCAACAAGTGCCAAATCATATTTTTCTGCAGACTTATAATAAACTTATAATAAGAGTAGTATTTTTTCCCTTTCTAAAATCATGGACTACATTGCAAAATACGGTTTTCTCCACTGATTTATTTATATACCATTTGATTTATTCAGTATTTGAAATCATGCTATATCATGGCCAACAAGTATTCGATTACTTAGCATGTCATATCTCTCTGGACATGTTATTATTAGGGGGAAGAGTAGCACATATATGATGTGGGTAATTATCTTGATGTTTCTATCACAAATTGCTGCTCGCTTTGACACTATTTGGTTAGGCTGTTGAAAATTCGTCGTTATTGTTGGCTGTCTATGGTGAGATGCTGTTGTTGTCAAAGATAAAAATAGCGTTTGGTTAAAGTGTTCTTAGATGTACTTATTGAAATGTTAAATAACTTATAAGGGCATCTTCATTTTTTTGATATATTTATTTATTTCTCTTTTTATTCAAAAAGGGTAATAAATTAAAGGCTTTCAAAAAATCAAACAAATGCAATAACCAATTTCTAAGAAGTTCAAACACTCTCTCGAACATAAAGTATTAGTGTCTGACACATGTTGGACACCAACATGCCTTGAACACAGTGGGCCACATGTCGGACACATTTTGACATATGGTAATTTTTTTAGTCCGATACATTTTAGACATACTTTGAATACATTCCGACACATTTTGGACATACTAATTAATTTTGTAATTTTTTAAAAATTTTAATCCATTTAAATATCAAAAGATGTGGGCTTTTTATAAATGTGGAAACTTAAACCCTGCCTATCCCTTTCATTTCTGTCAAATTTTGGATCAATAGTCCCCACTCCCAAATTTCTCACAATCGCGAAAGACTTCTTTTGTGGTTGTTAGTCAAAGCTAATTTCTCACAATCATAAGACACAGTTAAGATTCAAGAAAGAGAAAATGAATACAAAGGTGAAATAAATGAAGGCGTTAAAATGAATGATCTTTCATGGAACAAGGATTTAATTTCTTTATCACAAATAAAAGAGATAATCCAAAAATATTAAGAGTTTCGAACCTCCAATACAACGGCTACCGCCCTAGAATCTAATTTCTTCATTTTATTCGGTAGGTCGAACTCCTTTTCACTTGCACATTTGTTTTCATACATTTGGTTATCTATTCTTATTTTTTCCAATTTTTACATTCACCGAAACTCAATCACACACAAATAGCAACACATTATCAACGTCCAAGCTCGATCACACACAAACAATTGATTTGAGAAGAACTAGTGTAAGGTATAAATTATAAGAAAATATTTTAATGATAATTAATTTAATTAAATTGATGGATATTCGAGGTTAATTGAGATTTTGGGGCGAAAATTAAATTTCAAACCTGAATAAGTTAAGCCGAGTGATGCCTGACACGTAGCAACCCACATATGAGCGCATTTAAAGCAGAATGTCTGTGTCTCAAGTGTACTTCAGTGGCGCACGTACGGGTTTGGAACAAAATGTTCGTGCTTAATGTGCGCTCAAATGGTACTCGTGCATAATACAAATTATACATTAGCACCTGACCTACGTCTAGCTGGTACTCATGTACCTATTTTCTATAAATAGGCCCTTTGGCTGATTTTGACTCATTTGCAACAGACTTATCAGATAACAGAGAAAAAGAGGAGGAACATAGAGAGAAAGAGAAAGAGAACGAAGGATGAGGAATTAAAAAGATTTCAAGAAATATATTACTAAAATCAAGTGAATGTAAGTGCATCCAAACCTTTTCTTCCTTTGTTGCTATTCATTTTGAATTTATTTGAATATTTATTATTCTAAATATTCATATACGTCTTAATTTCATATTCAAACTATTTTAAACTTCATATACATGGAATCGTACTCCCATTTCATGAAATTTTATAAAATCAATGTTTTAAATTCATACAAGTAATATTTAAGTATTGAATTTTTGTATTTATATTCTCACATGTCTTTAAGTTTTACAAATATGATTCTGCGTATCTTAAATTCTCATAAAACTATTTATACATGTGTATTAATTATTTGTTTGTTATTTTAATATATTATTAATATGTTATTTTTCAAGATTGACACTAGTTCACATTCACCTTCAAACAAAGAAAATGATAAGCCCTTGTGGATATATGTTACATGATATGACACTCTTAATGAAGGAGATGAAAACTAATCTTTGCCATACAATTTTTGCCAACAAACGAAGAGAGGTTTCTATATAATGGTTCATACTCATCTATTAAAATATCCAATTTAGGTATTAGTCCTTATAATTAAGTGATATCAAATAATATAACAAAAATATTAAAAGATGGAGAGTGATGCAGAGGCAAAGTGTAAAATAATACACCAAAAAATGTCTTTTTGCACATCCAAGTATTGTTGGGCAGCATAGGGTCTCCCCAAACCCAATCTACAATGGGAGCTTTGTACTAGGAAGGTTTGACCTAAAGAAGAGGAAGACAAATGCAATAAGACGTACATCTTCTAATTCTATTTTGAAAACTTTTAATAATACAACACACTTTCAATTATATACTGAGATTGGTCGAATATTTTACTACATTGGCTTGCTATTTCACTTAGCAAGGAACCCATATTATATAAGTTTTAATACCTTTGCGGCCAATAATTTACTTATGGGCTATTTGCCACCTAAATAGAATTTGTTTAGAATTACATTGCTCCAACAAGGGAAAGCTAATATTGAAATGTTGTTACAACCTATTAAAGAAACATGAAAGGAGAAAAGTGTGAGAATTATGAGTGATGGGTGAAGCGATTCTCAAAGAAGACCATTTATTAACTTTATAGACGTGAAAGAAGGTGGTCCTATGTTTCTCAATAAGGTTGATTGCTCAAGGAAACTAAGAATAAATATTTTATCCTTAATTTGATGAAGGAAGTTATTGATAAGGTAGGTCCCGACAATGTAGTATAAGTAATAGCCGATAATGCAAAGAATTATGTGACTTCTAGGGCACTAATTCGTCAATTTTATCTTTACATCTTTTGTATTTCAAGTGTAGTCCATACACTTAATTTTACCTTGCAAAATAATTGCATAGCAAAAAACAATGAGGACAATCAAGTGACATTTGATAAGTGTTCTTAGATCATATAAATTTTCAATGATTGTTTATTTATCAATAATTCTATAATGAATCATTCCGTGCAATTGTTCATGTTTAATAACTATGTTCCTTTGAAATTGTTTTCAATGATCACTACTCGTTTTGCCTCAATTATTATTATTTTAAAGAAATTTAAACTTATTAAGGCGACACTTCAAACTTTAATTATTAGTGACAAATGGGGAACACATAGAGAAGATGATGTGGGAAAACCTAGATATGTGAAGGAGTTATTCTTAAATAACATTTGATGAGATAATACTGATTACTTACTTTCCTTCACCGCTCCTATATATGATATGTTTAGGTTTTATGACATAAACTAACCTTATCTTTACCTAGCGTATGACATATGAAATACCATGATTAAAAAAGTGAAGATTGCAATATATAGGCATGACAAGAAAAGCATATAGAAGAACCATCTACATTCTATGATATAGTGTACAACATTCTTATCGACCAATAGAGCAAAAACAACAACCCACTTTATCACATGGCCCATTCTCTAAATCCAAGGTATAATATGATCTATCACTTTGTATTATCTAATTACACAATTATTAAACAAAATTGAATTCAAATCTAATACTTCATTCTTGTCTATTAAATTTATAAGATACTATAACGATTAATGGCTTAATGAAAGGCCAAATAAAGTTCCTCCACACAAAAATTTGAAAATTTCTTAACAAATGATGAAATGCATGAAAATACACTACCCTAATTAGGAAAATCACGCTAAGGCCAACATGGAGTGTGCTAATTTTTCATCAAGGATAAATCAATTTAGAGATATTGATTCCATCAATGATTGCTACAATAATGATTCAAAAAGTTGTTAGATTGTCTATGGTCCAAGTGTACCATTACTCCTATCTTTAGCTTTAAATTTACTTGTAAAACCATCTTTGTCATTATATTGTGAGAAAAATTAGAATACTTACTCCTTTACTTATTCATTGAGAAGGAATAAAGTAACTCCATAACGCACCAAAGATTGGATTTTTATTCATAGCAATGTTTGCCTATTTTTAAGAAAATTTTCACAATACTCATATAGAGAGATTAAAATGTAGGTCATTTGTAGAAATAGGTTTGAATCACTTGGAGATACTGCAGAGTTAAAAATTGCACACCTCTTATTAGATGAGTCGGAGTTACAGTGTGTTGTTTTCATTGATAATGGTGATGGAAATGGAGACAATGAAGAAAATTTAGTCACGAAAATTTAAAAGTAGAATACTTTTTATAATTGATTGTCATTGATATTTGATATTTATCCTTTTATGAAAATTGTATCAATGCTATTGTCCTCACATAAATGTAAGATTCGGGAATATATATTTTTATTTTAAATTTAGTATAAAATAGTAATATTCATCAATTAAAAAAATTATAAACCATAATTTTAATTTATGTGTCTTTAATATGCAATATTCTTGATTTTTAAAAAATAGCGTGTTAATGTTGTGTCATATCCATATCCCATGTCGATGTCTGCACTTCTTAAACCTATTTTCAAGTACTAAAATAAAAATGGCAATAAATAAAAAACATCATCTTCATTTTTATACATAGAAATAACACAATTACCAACAACATAACCTTAATATGTGTGAGAGAAAATACCATCATACATTAAATCAAATATCTTAACATTCAAAAATAGTTTGGTGAGAGAGAATGAATCAAAACATAATGAGAGAATAAACCTTGAATGAAAAGAGATTAATGACCGTTTTTTTTTTTTTCTGTTATTTTACAAAAACCAACAGCAAAAGCCCACGAAAAGCTCGAATTTGTAGATTTTTTAAAAACTGTTGATCAAGCATACCTACAGTATCCATCATGCATGCCATAAGCTCAGATTGAGATCTGCAACAGATCCACGGCACAAGGTTCTCTAGGGAAAGGGTGGATTTCAAAGACAGTACTTCCTACAGACTTAAGCAATGGCTCCAAATCAACATTGGTCGCTGTCGGTTCTGCTGGAGTAACAGGCAAGTATTTCACATCTATTTTTCAAGTGCCAAGCCTCAATAAATCTGGGGAACGGTGCTTCAGCGGGATGGGATTATAAGAAAAGTGCAAGCAAGGGACCAAGAAAAGAAATGGTGTCACTGAAGATCAAGCAGGAATAATGGCTGATTAAGACTAGAAGGAACTGTTTTGTGGGATTTGGCTAGCTAGGAACAAGAGATTATTTCAAAATGCAAGAAGAAATATGGGAAGCCATTTAATACTTAAATAATTTTTTTAAGACCATCGGTCAAGTTTTCCTATGATTGAATATCAATGAGTTTAATTGATCAAATAAAAAAAGAGAGAGATGAAATCAGTAGTACTCTCCAGATGAGGCGAGTCCTTCAATCTGGGTATTAAGTATCAACTATTCCACATCACAAGCGAATAAATATAGGAGTTCTTTTGAGGGACAAACATGTTAAAGAAGCAACAAATGAATTCCATAATGAGAGAATGAAAGCATCTGTTGATGCAGAAATGCACACATTAACTGTAGGAATGAATCACTCCCATTGGAATCCCACAAGCCTCGTATATAGACTTTTTTTTTTTACTGAAATGTAGGACTACTTTCAACAGTTCATCATGGAAGAAAAGATCAGTAAAGTGCTGGCACATTATGTACACTCAATTGGAGCTCAAGGGTGAGATCTTTAGTAACTTGGCACTTGATTGGGTGATCACATGGCAGACTGTCATAATGATAGCGTGTGGCTGGCACTCAAGCAGCAGGTTGGTTTTCTACATAAATTGAGTGCAATTTTACAGTTTTGGGTAGCTTTGCTCATCACTTTCATTCCAAATTTTAGAGTAAACACGACATTTGTCCATGTTTGTTGGCTTCTTCCAACATGAACTTGGGTCAAACATGCATAAATTTCATAAAACCATACTACAATTGCCTCCACACCCAATTTAAAGAGTGGAACGCACCACCTCCCATTCAAACAATGACAATAGCTTTTAGAAGTCAACAGTTGCCGAGTTTCCAACGCTAATCCTAGCTGCAAACTAGAGAAACAGGAAGATATCCTAAGCGAATTATTGCAAATTGCAGACACAGAATGGGTTAATCTTTGTTTCTTTTTATATAAGCGACACAGTATTATTAGTAGGCAATATAATGCACAATTGTATAACTGAGAAAATTGCAGGGATAATACGAGAACTCAGAAACAGTTTAATGGATCAGGCTGTAAGTACCCGAATCCAATGTAAGATAAATTTGAGTTATGCAAAACACTTAATATGCATAAACATTATAAACCTAGTTCTAGGAACTTTGAACTTTATGTTCTTCACAGCACTTAGGCTAAAAGATGATAACCTACATTGATCTATTCTCAGTTCTTAAAGCAAGGTAGAATTTAACCCGTTAGAAATCTCTTTCTTAGCCTCTCAATTTTTTGACGTACTTGGAGTACACATTCACATTTATAGGCATCCAGAGGAACAGTTTGAAACCACCCACTACTCCATTAAGTTGATCAGCTAGGTTTTAACATTGTCATTTAAACCATATAAAAGGATATCATACGGCCACAATCGCAGAAAAATTCCAACATCCAAAACTAAACCCTAACTATCGTTAACCACAAAACACTGAGCACACAATGACATTGAAATTTGAACTAACCTTTCTTGAGGCCCGGGCAAATCTCTTTGCCTTTGAAGACAACAGGCACATCAACCGCCAGCTTCGATCCCTCATCGGCCCACACAAATACTAAATTCAATATCTTCCCAGTCTCTTCATCCTTGTGAATCTATCCAAAACAACCCAAAAATCAATCCCACATGGAAACAACAAGACAAAGAGACACTTTCCTTGCTTTCGAAACAATTAGTAAATTACAAAACGCCTCCAAAACTACAAAAAAAAAAAAAAAAACCTGGTGAGAGAGAGAAAGAGAGAGAGAGAGACAGACAGAAATAGAGATTACCTTAATTGGAAGCACGTTTCCCGATTCTAACAGCATTGACGAGCCCGAGCCAGCCCGAATTTGGAGCTTGAAGGCAGTAGAGCAGAAGAAGTCGAGTTCTATGGACTTCAGGATGGAGTGAATTTGCTTCCTTTCGATGGTGAGGAGGTGCTTTCTGGAGATAGAACGAGTTGCGACGCCTTCTGGGCCAGCCGGAGTGAACTGCTGGGTGAAGACGACGGCAGGAATACGACCTTGGGCTCTCTCCCTGGCGGAGACTCTGCTTCCGGTGATTTCCCTCGGGATTGCTTGGATCGTATGGAACGGTCTAGAATTTGCTACCGCCAACCTCAGTCTTTCGCCGGCGGTGCGCCACCACGGAAGCATTTCTTATCCCTTCTCTACTTGTTTTCAGCAACCGAGGTCAGGGGTGTGCAGTCCCAATGGGTGAAGCTTCTGCAAGCCCTCCGTGCGCCCAGCCGTTTGATGTTTCCTCCAACGGCTGGGATGTTATATTTTTAGAAAAATTGAAAAAATTTAGAAATAATTTTTTTTTTACCCTTTTAATGATTATATCATGATATTTTATT
>JAODPA010031104.1:0-12469 GCA_025585075.1 Nepenthes mirabilis
TAGGGTGTGTTTAGGCTTTGACGGAGGTTATTCAATGGAGAATAATCCGTTCCGTCACAACAATTCTCCCCGACTTATAGAAATTTTATCCTTAAAATTTAACGATCTCAAAATTCAATAATAGAGGATAATCCTTCCAAATTTCATTTTCGGGTTCCCAAGTCACTTCCTCGATGAGATGCTTTTTCCTAGATAACCTTAACTATTTGAATTATCCTGATTCCCACTACCTGATACTTCTTATCTAAAATTTAAATTGAAAATTTATCATAGGATAAATTTCTAATCTCCTATAATGACTTAGCTCGATTACATACTTATTTCCTCAATCTTCGACACATGGGAGACATCATGATAATCCACCAAATTTTAAGGCAAATCAAATTTATTGACTACCTTTCTGACTTAATTTAATACCCCAAACAGACAATAAAATCTTACTTCAATTTATCTTAAGTCTCAAAAATGATTATTCACTTGAAACCTTAATCTTATTCTGAAATCTTTGGGCCATGGGTCCACACGCTCCTACTACGCTACTCTTATTGATCATTTATTTGTACCCTAAAATTAACTTATAATTCTTATCCATTGATTCATATTAGACACCTAGGTTACATAGCAGCTATAAACCTAAGAAAATCCCACAGATATTGATTTATCTAAAGCAAAACCCATAATCCTCAAATTACAATCAATTTAGGAAACACAATTAAAACAATTATCCTAAAAATTTTGATATAGCCTCAAATTACCACCAAAACCTCAAAACTCAAATATTTAGCAACTTATCATCTCGTTGGCATACCGACAAGCCAACTTATTCAATTCGATCGTATCATCCAAATTCACGATAAATGGACCGTCCTCGTTAGCTAATCCATAATTATTCAAACACCCAAAATCCTTACCATTTGCTAACACCAAAAATTGACTCCAAGTTTTCTTGATCTGGAGCCATCGATTCCACTTTATCTGTCTCACTTGCCATGCTATTCAAGCATCCCTATTCCACCTTAAGATATCCCCCTACAACATCTCTTTCTCTTGGTTCTTGTACGAATTGGATCCTCTAAGACTTTCAAGTTTTGCCATCCTTTCAAGCAAATTCATATACTCTGCTTCTCGATCTCACAGTTGGCCATCACTACATGCAATTTTTTGTCTAGGTTCCATGACAGCTACTAATATCCTTTCTAAAACAAAAACAACGCAGGTTAGCTAACAACTCAAGTACTAATTAGAATACTACAAGCTAGACGATCAAACATAACCATTGATCCTGTGACGTCCCACGTCATACGTCCTTATACTTATCATTAATAATATTATTATCATAGACAGGATCCTAACATTAACCATAAATTATGCGGGCTCTAATATCACTTTATTCATTCATGATATTAGTTTAAATTAAGGAAGATACATACTAAACATCCATAAGAATTTAAACCTGACGGAAGCATATATTCTATATCATAATGGAAGCAATTCCATTATCATCAAAATACATGTCTGAAATACAACATTATACAGTACACATATATATTTTTTTTCTTTTTTTTATCATCCCAAGTACAACATATACGTCATAACAAAATTATGACAAGCTTAAACTTCTTTCCTAATCCTGTTCGTTATTCATCATTTCTTAAAACTCGTCTGAAGGGAAGTGAAAATAGCAAGCAAGTGAGCCAAATGCTCAGCAGTGTACATAATATACAAAGGCATGTATTTTATACAGAATATACGTTAACATATATAAATAGGAGCAGATACATGAAGTGCAACGTATTTACTGTGACAGACAGGATTATTCTCCAATGAATAACCTCCGTCATTGGCAACACAACTACAGTCCCTAATTAATACTATGGATTCTACAAAACTTTCGGCAGAGTTTTCTCTGCAACTGGACAAAAATAAAAAATACAACCTGTTTAAAAACATCCTGTACAAGCACACAACTAATCATTATTGAATGTTTGGCCTACAATACATAACACAGGATCATATAACTGCCATATCATCCATGGTTCCAGTACAGTAACCCTATCTACTATACTGGATCTAGAGAGATGACATCTAATAAAACTCAAAATCTAAAAATATTAACGCAACATAAATGCGAAAGTACAGCTAAATCATCAAAACCTGCGGAAGCATAACAAAACCATAATATAATAACAAGCCATATCCATCCCTCAGTGGCTGTTTATATTCTAAAATGATAAACATAACCCAATCTTCAAGCTTCGATGTCCAGCTAATATCTTTAAGAAAGTCTCTCTCCTTACTCTAACTAATTTGACGCCGACTAAGTGTTCTCATCTGGAAGGAAAACAGTAAGGGTGAGCGTACAACTCAACAAATATAATCATAACTCACTAACAATCATGATAACAATGAAAGCAACAACTGGGAGGGGGGAAAGCACAAGATGTTAATAATCAGGAATCAGGAGAGGGAACAGGAAACATCTTGGAACATTAGATTCTCACGGTTACATCGATTAGGCATTATTCATTTTCGTCATTATATCATCTTTGCGGACCCGGGCTAATAGGCTGTACTAACCAACGATGCGAGAGAACGAGGAAAGGAATGTGTTCGCTACGCATTCTAAAGCCATGGCTACATTTTAGGTCTACAGCACTCGACCACCGGTTGCATCTCCACTATGCAGCACTAAACCAATGGCTATATTTTAGGCCTGCAGCACTCGGCCATCTCAACACGCCCCATATCCCCCGGGGACTAGAGCAATCTTTGTTCTTCCACAGTAGTTTCCTAAAGCATACCATGAATATCACCCGCTCCCACGAGCGGCCAGAATACGTGGCCATGTATTCCTCGGGTTCACACCGCGATGGATATGGTAAGCCAAAGGTTACTACCCCTATGAATCATGGTCCTAGTTTCAAGATTAGTTCCAACACTTGGAGAGGGAAATCTACATTTGCCATACACATTCACAATTTGGGAAATCTCATTCCCATCACATACATCTCCATCCGAGAGATCATTCCATCACAATGCACAATGAGCATTCCCTTCTATTTACTTGCTCGATTCGTAATTTTCTGTGGGACTCAATCCCGTTGTCACAATTCATTTCATGTTCACAAGAGAATTCCGAATTTCATACCTTTGATCATCACGTATCATTTTAGAAGCCTCCTGGACTCGTTTCCTTGCTTCCGGTGCCCAAATATACATTTTCGGGCCTTACACTTTAACATAACATTTAGACATCACTTTCATAACAATTAAACGAGGGAAACGCATGTAAATTTCCCATTTATTTTCGGATGAATAGTGTTAGATTTCTTTTTGAACATCCGGACGCCACAAACGGTTCGATACTTGTGAGATCGGACGTCCGGTGGATACGTACGTACAATTGGGACATGGTAATTCATATTTTTGGGTCGATTCAACATACACGAAGGTGGAAACATGCAATTTCCCCCTTTACACTCGGATGAACAGTGTCAGGGCCGATTTAGAGGGCTTGGACCCCACGATCGGGTCGAAACGTGCGAGATCGAACTCGCGGCCAACATATATACATATTTAGGACGTGGGGATTCACATTTTGAGGCCAATTTCACGATTTGCGGAAGGAAAATGGGAAATCCCCAATTTCATGGGTTAGGGATTCGGGAAAACCAAACCGAGTGAATCGGACACGATTCGAACAACTAACTACATATTCTTGGACCTTAAGGCATGGGCTTCATGATTCTAACGTTTACGGTGGGTATCGACATAAAATACCTAACAAAATCAAGCACAATATCGAAAGAGAACGAGAAGTGAGTATGAGAACACTTGCCTTGATGCGTGCTTCCATCTTTATAACTAGCTTTCGGACGGATTCGAACTCCACGGCCTCGATCTCCACCCTTCTCTCACTAGAATCGGCGCTCTCTCTCTCTCTAGAAGCTTCGGGGTTCGTGGAAAAATGAGGAAAAAGAAGCACGACGTGGCTTAAAAAGGCACCGCCACTCGATCGCCCCTCGAGCGGCCAGCAGGCGGGCACGGTTCTGGAAAACGCGCTCGATCAGAGCTCGAGCCGCCAGTGGGCGGGTGCAATTCTGGAAAACACGCTTGAGCCACGACTCAAGCACGCAGCAGGCGCAAGCCTACTGGCAGCGCTTCAGCAGCACAAACTCGAATTCTTCTCGATTTTTCTTCTAATACCCAACCTTATTCGTTCCATAGGCCTAGTATTGATCATTAGCATATTAATCACCTCATCTTTATCAAGTTTTTAGACCCAAAACCTCACATTTATCTTTTTGTATTTCTCAGCTTTTATTGACAGTATTTATTTTTCATTATCTTTAGGGACCAAGGCCAACAGGCCTCACCAGTTAAGAGAGCGGATAAATCGAAGAAAGGATTGTGTTACTCCACACAATCTAAGGTAAATATCCTAGCAATAGGATAGATTGTTCTTACTTCCACAATCGGGATTATGCTTAATTCCATAATCCAATTCTTATCCTCCTTCTTACACCCTGAGGCGGGCGGTACTACCTAGAATCCCGGTAGACAAGGCCAAAGCAACGGGCCATATAAAAGCAATTTTTTGATTTTTCACTACAATATCCTAAGGCATGTCAGGAAATATCACCATCTGAAAAAGATCCATGGTCCAATTTTTCTTTTTCAACTTTGAAGGGATCTTGTATAACCGAACTTAATAGAACTTAACTGAATGTCACTGGATGTAACTGAATTTTTTTCACATTTTCATAGAGTTCCTTCTAAACTTTCGTGAATATAGTTTAACATAGCAAACGATATCCAAATATAATATTTCATAAACCTTGAACATGCAGAAAAATGCATACGAAACTTTATTCCATACTTAGTATCTTTCAATCTACTTGGTGGCGAATTAATTTACTAGAGCTTAAATAATTTAACTCAATACTTATTGATATTAGTAAGTCAAGTCGGGATAGGTCTTGAGTTAGTTTAATATTTTATTCATATTCCAAAAATTTTCCAGTTCATGTGAACCGGTTCGGTTAAGGCTTGGGACTGGGTTTTCTAATTATTTTGAGCCCGAATTTTTTTATAATTATCCCAAAATCCTTTTCAGGTCAATTGGTCATTGGTTCGTTCAATTTTTAGTCAAATTTTGGCCCGGTTTGACCCTTTTTAATAAAAGGCTCAAATTACCATTTAAGCTGAACCGGTTCGAGAAAGGCTTTGAGGGACCGGTTCACTGAGTTATATAGTCCATTTTCACGATACGATTTTACAGAACATGGATATGGGTCTTAGCTATTTTTAGCCCAAATTTGAGCTGGTTTGGTAATCAGATGGTAGCCGGTTTAGTCTGCCAACACAGACTGCCCATTCGGGTTTCAACAGAACTGTCCAGGACAATTCTGCTTCCCTAATTTTTTTATGGTTCAATCGAGCCTATTTTTTGATCAGTTCTAGGCGTCCTCTTGTAGCCAATGGACTTAACTTTAAGAATAAATTTTGTTTAGGCCGGTCCAAGTCAATATTGGCCGGTTCAGACCAATTTCCTAAAACATATTCTGCATCAGCATTAGCTGATGCAGACAGATTTTGTTCCAATTTTTGGGGTCCGAATCATATTTAATTTGGATTTGATTTTTACGATTCGATACTTGAATATCATCTCTAAGGTTTTAGCTAACTTCTAGCACTGATTTGGCCCATTTTTGGTTTGGGTTGTATTTAATTTAAAATTATTTCCCCAACTGCTCAAAGAAGCAGTTGGGCAAGACCCTTGCTGTTCATGGGTCCGGTTCAGTATCCAACCCATATTTTCTTGGGCCGCCAGTTTACATGGTGATAATCCACACCTAATACTAGCAACTCGAGTTGCGTTGGACTCCGGATCAATCCATTTTGGGGCGTGTTTGGCTAAATTTTAGAAACTGGAATTTCAGCATCTGCAGAACCAGTAAGCTGGTTTTGCAGTATCGTTTGGGTCCGATTTTGAACCCCTTCTTGAACGATTCAGAGGCTCAATTTTTTTTTCACTTTTACTTCATTAAATAAGGATCATTTGACCAGTTTTGGTCATTGGCTAATTCAGCCATTTATTGGTTGATATGAAGTAAACATCAGAAACTGCCATAGCAGAACCCGATTTTGGACACTATCATGTGTCCAGGGCCGCTTCACCCATTTTTAATTTTTTTCTTGCAACTCCTCATGAATTTGTGATAACTAAGGAAGCATAGGCAAGTATTGGATCATCAATACTCAAGAGAAATTTGCCAAAAATTGCTCAACAATTAAGGAAAGGGTCGAAGTACACTTGCTGATTTATTCAGTTGAACTTCTCCTTGCTGCCTCTTGGTTTCCTTCCTCTTTTCCCTTACTTTACCCCCGATTGCTTTGTGCTTCACAATCTCTCCTCTCTTCCCTTCTTCTACCCTATTCATGCCTTAAATAATTTGACTCATCTTATCCACTAAACCCTCGTGTCACTCCTCCAATTTCTGCATGCAGCAGCAACTTGGTGGTTGCATCAGATTACAACCAATGTTTAGCTGATTCATCATCCCTCTGTTAGGCAATAATGAGGCTACAATCTAGGGCCAGTATTTAGTATTATTTGTGGCCAAATTTATCCAAATTAAGCTGCTCAAAGAGTTGTTTGGAAGGTAATGAAACTTGGCTACTGATGCAGCTGAGAGGTGCCGTGCATCAGCAACTTAGCTGCTGATGCATGCCACATTTCATGCCTTTTTTCCCCATTTTTCCTATTAATATATAATGTGTCCTTAATTTACTATATTTTATACTTACTATAGTCCAACATGGAGTGAAAAATCCACCTAATTTCCCCCGTTAGCATAGCTGCCAAATCAAATTTGTCCAAGTCCTCCTTGGTTGCTAAATTTTCTCCTACTGTCATGTAGCTGCTGCCGTGGGGTTTTGAGGGTCATTTTGGTTCTCTAACTTTTTCTAAGTGTGGGGAGGGTCTTATATACATAATACCCTATGTGTGTGACCAATTTTTCCTTATAAATTTGGCAAAAATGGCTGCCAACAGCAGTTTTCGTCAACTGGAGTGTAAATTTCCATTTTGCCTATTATCTTGAAGGATTTAATTTAAGGTGTTCGGGTATGCATTGGTAAAAATTTTAGGACATGGAAACTTAGTATAGACACTAAAGATCATCTAGTATTAATTTCGTCCCAAACTAAATTTCTTATCATCTCCTGATTCACATCCCTGGCTTTTGGGTTTGAAAGAAAATTTAAAAGATCGGGTGTCGGGGTTTTGGGAAACAAATACATGGAAAGTTAGTCTACTTGTCAATGATCAATTGGGATTATTTACCTCAAAATCCAGATTGCCTAACACATCCCGAATTAATTCCTGGCTTTTAGATTTAAAAATTAAATTAAAGGAATCGGGCTTGAGCATACAAAAAAACTAAGACATAGGAGGCTAGTATATTTGTCAAAGACTATTTTGGATTAATTTCATCATAATTTGAATTACATAAGTCATCCCGAATTACATTCTTGGTTTACGGGATTACGGTCTTTACAATTTTTCCCTTCTTATAAAAATTTCATCCTAGAAATTTGGACAAAATTACACATATGGAGAGAACAAATGAGGGTACTCTTTGCGAATATCCTCTTTGCGTTCCCATGTAACTTCCTCAAACGAATGATTTCTCCATAGAACGTTGACGAGTGGAATGACTTTGTTGCGCAAAATTTGATCATTTCTATCTAGAATCTGCACCGGCTCTTTAGTGTAAGATAAATCTTCATTGATCACTAAAGGTTCAAAATTTATGACATGCTCCGGGTCATGTACATATTTTCACAGTATCGATAGATGAAATATATTATGTACCTCTGCTAGACTCGGTGGTAAGGCCAATGATAATATATTATGTACCTCTACTAGACTCGGTGGTAAGGCCAAACTTAGTATAGACACTAAAGATCGTCTAATATTAATTTCGTTCCAAACCGAATTTCTTATCATCTCCCGATTTACATCCCTAGCTTCCGGGTTTGAAGGAAAATTTAAAAGATCAGGTGTCGGGGTTTTGGGAAATGAATACATGGAAAGTTAGTCTACTTGTCAATGATCAACTGGGATTATTTACCTCAAATTCCGGATTGCCTAACACATCCCGAATTAATTCCTAGCTTTTAGGTTCAAAAATTAAATTAAAGGAATCGGGTTTGAGTATACAAAAAAACTAAGACATAGGAGGCTAGTATATTTGTCAAAGACTATTTTGGATTAATTTTATCATAATCTGGATTACATAAGTCATCCCGAATTACGTTCTTGGTTTACAGGATTGCGGTCTTTACAGATCCTAACTTAGCTCTAGCCTAAGTTATTTAAATTAGGATAACTAAAACAATCTGGTCTAACTTAATTATCTTACGCCTTCATCTACTTATTTAATCTATCTTATTGTAACCTAAATTTTTACACAAGATTCAAATCAAGCCTAAGGTATCTCCTTCTCTGATACTACTTGTGACGATTCCAAAAATCCTAAACGAAAATCGGTAAGGTTCTGCCTGTAAAGTGATCGTCAAACTAAACATGAACCTATATTAATCATCTATAAATATATATAAATCCAAAAAAAATGAAACATCTGAACAAACGCAGGATCTACATGTGCCACAGTATATTCATGACTCCGATGTTGTAACTTCGGACACAACATCGAAATAGAGAGATGTCACTGGGTACCTGAATTAAGTCATAATAACTTGTAAAAGTATATAAAATCATCAATATTGTGACGGAATGGACTTTTTTTTATCCTCAGATAATTCCGTCATTACAGATACAGAAACTAGAGCCCAAATAACAATTTAAAGTTCTAAGGAAAAATGGACAGAGTTTTTCCTAAAATTGAGCTAAACCAAATATAAACAACCTATCTATAACCTACAGGGATACAAATATAAATCTCTACACATATTTACAGTTCATACAAAGGATCATCAAACTCCATGTCTTCTCCCATGGCTTTAATAAATAGATCCTATCCACTAACTAGACCAACACCAATTATGCAACCTACACAAGCATGCAACTATTCAGATATCATAATTTACCCTACAACACGCATATACAGGACCACAAATGACATCCATGGTTTATATCCACAATCCTAACTACTATATCAGAATCCATATGAGAGATGCTGTCTAGGACCTATACAAAATCAAAAAACATATAACGGAAGCATCTATATTCATAATATAAACCTGCGAAAGTATAAATTCTTATTTCATCAATGCATCACATATATTTCGTATACAAGATCCATATACATAAAATCCACATACAAAATTCGATATTTACATTCAAACCGTCTCTTTCCCAGATCTCCAAAATACTTCAAGTCTTTCAAAGGTCTTCAAGCTAGACTTTAACTATTCCTTCTTGTCTGGCACTAACTCAACTGTCTCATCTGAAGGGAGAAAAAATAAAACAATGAACTGAAACCCAACAAGGTACCAAAACATAAAGAACATAATACTTTTACACAGAACATACGTGCATATAAAACAGATACAATGGCACATAAAGTATAAATATATTAAGACAATGATCATAGAAATATTAGTAGAACATACGCACAATTAGTCAATTTCATAAAAATATTCAAGAATAAAGACGTATAAGAAAATTGGAAGAAGTATAAATCAAGAAAACATGAAAACATGGAAATAAGGGAATTCCATTCTATACATGCACTAGAAATCATGAATCAATATAATCGTGCTTTGAAAATCATAAAATCAGTTGAACATATTTTAGAAATCAGAAAACAATATCAATTCTAGAAATCCCTTTTTACTATTAGGAGAACCACGCTAGTAGACCCTACTAGTCGAGGGGGCGAATAATCGATGATAGATTGTATTCATTCCACACAATCCAATGCCAGCAATAGGTATCCCTTCTCGTGGAATTATCCCTTCTTATGGGATTATATACTAATACCTCCCGAAGGACGGTGGGTAATGTACTAATACCTCCCGAAGGATGATGGATCATCAGAAACTCTACCCTCTAGACTAACGCCCTAAGGAAGAGAAGACCACATATAACTCCGTGAATAAAGTTATCCTCGATTACTACCATAACATTCTAAGGTATGGCGGATAACTTAATCTAATTGTATACCAGTCCTAGGTCTTAATTAACAAAATCAAGAAACTTATAACCCTATCGTTCTTTGGAAAATCAATCAGAATTTTACAATTAACCCTTCAGAATGCTTCAATAATTCTCAATAACTCAACAGTGTAGTTCAATGTAAACTTTTTAGTTACAATTCATAATATGGGCAATACTCTGTTACAAATCAACTCTTATATGTCAAACTTATGAATTTAAATCATCAAACCCCTCAATTTCGTACCTAGGGTTTCACATAAACCTTCCGAACGTAAAACAAACACCAAACATATATTTATACATGAAATTGGAGATAAATATTATAGTATAAGCTAGTAAACATGAAATCTGTCTAATTAATCAGGGAAAATATACTTTATTTATAGTAAACGTAGAAAAACATAGATTTAAAGCATAAACACAATATCTAAGATATTAAAACGCTATAAAAATGGTAAATAACGTCTAAAGTACACTTGTCTTAACCTGTTCTACTGTTATTTTTATCCAAATCGGATCAGAACGGTGTATCTATCCCTTTTTCCTTTTCTTTTCTCTCCTTCCTCCTCCTCCACTCATACTGCTATCGAGTTCTGCTGAAGAAAGCCCCAAATCCCCTTTTAAAAACCAAATGAAAGAAGAATCACGTGCTGCCCCCGTGACTGGCGCTTGACCGCTAGTTTTTCATTTTCACGCCTGGGTTGGTGCTTGAGTGAGCGCCAATTTTGCATTTTCACGCCTGGGTTGGCACTCAAACGGCACTTGAGCGCCACCCTCGTAAACCTCTCCCGCTCCCGCCTCGCCTCGAGTGAGCCTTGCGTGGTTCTTCTCGCAGATTTGTGCCTCTCTAACGCTCGAACACTGCTCGAGCGCCAATCCCATTTCTTTCCATTTGCTCCTTTTTATTTCATTACCCATTTATTCATTATTCTTTCGTCTAATCATGATTATTATCAATTTAATTACTCCACATTTATTATTTTTTTGGGTCGGGATCTTGCAAATATACAGTGAAAACTAACTCATTAGAACATTATCAATATACACAATATACATCAACATGTTCATCCAAAATTATACATGTCCTCTATACATATTGTCACGACCCAAAATTTTAATAAGGAAAAATTTAACCATCAGGTCCGGTCAACGCACGTTGACCGGAAAATGAAATGTGATGAAGTCTGAAATTTTGCATTGGGGAAGTTACTGTCCGGATTTCCTTAATTCAGTCTGGATTTCCGTGATAAAAGAAGTCCGGATTTCCATTGATGAAAATAAGTCCGGATTTCCCTTGGTGATCAGAAGTCCGGATTTCGTGGGAAAAATGAAGTCCGGATTCCCTGGGTAAAAGAACTCTGGATTTCGTAGGAATTTGAAGCGCGGAGTTTCTTGGAAGTTCGGATTTCCTTGAAAAGAAAGGACTCCGGATTTCCAAAGTAGAAAGAAGTCCGGATGTTCCTTGGTCAATAAGAACTCCGGATTTCCCTGGTGAACAGACGTCCGGATTTCATTAAGGGAAGAGAAGTCCGGATTAAAAGAAAAGAGGTCCGGTCACAGTAAGGAATAATATTGGGAAGGAGCGGCAATGAATATCAGCGGTTCCCGAGACACGTTGGAAAACGAAATCCATAAATAATCCTCTTGGAAATGGAGGACGATTTATATCACCTCGGAAAATAGGAAAAAAAAATCATAAATAATGGCCACCTTCTCGCGGGCTATAAATAGGGACTAAGAACATCACAAAAATGCACCACTAGAAAATGTTAGTAGAGAAAGAAACCAAAGGCTAAGGCAACGTAAGAAAAGAATTCAGGCAAGATACTCACCCCTATTTCTAAAACTCATGTTTATTTATGTTGCTATAAAAGTATATGATTTCTGTATGAAGTATGCTTTTAATGACTGAAATGCATGTTTAAAGGAAATTCTATTATGCATGATGTTAGATTTCTGTTATGATTTACTGCCAATGATTATGAATTTCTGCCCAATGCATGATTACGGAAGGAAACTTTAGGCCGTAAGAAGAATCATGAATTTTTGCTACTGTACTCTGTATCTCTGAATTTTAAGCAAAAGACCTCCGGCAATTTGTAAAGAAAATGATTTGTACTCCGTACAATTTGAAATAAAGAACTCCGGCCCTTTGGATAATATGCTCCGTCCCTTGTGAAAAAGAAACTCCGGCCTTATGTTTTGAAAAGTACTCCGGCCTTTTTATGAGATAAATGCTCCGTCCCATTGTGAAAAAAGTACTCCGGCCTTCTGCTTGAA
>JAODPA010031115.1:0-12469 GCA_025585075.1 Nepenthes mirabilis
GCTGAAGATGCTTGGGTATCTTTGATCATGCTGGGGATTGGTCAATCATCTGCTGCTACCCGTACAATCTATCCAAGGAATTCTGGGTTTGAGAATGGTTGATGCTGATGTCCGGATCTCCTTGCTGCCGTTATTTTGCTGGATGTTGGGCTGATCTTTTATGTGTGACTGAAGTTTATTGCTGTTGGATGGGGATGATGCTGTGCTGGGATTGCCTGAAATTGTTGATGGGGTGTGGGTTGTAAAGCAGGAATATACTGATCTGGCAACTTTGCCTCCTAAAGATGAAGTTTGGATTGTAATGCCCATGGTGGCTTGCATGATTGAAGCCCATGGTTTCTAGCTTTCTGTTCTTGCCTGTTTGATGGCCAGGTGCTGCTGTCCAAACTTCCGAGCTGCTGCTTGGTTGTAAACCATGCAGCATGTACCACGTTGATGATGTTGGTTTTTGCACTTTGTTGCGCTGTGTTGTTGGCATTGAAAATGGATGGAATGCTGACTATGCTTCTGGGTGGGAGTGGCTGCATCTGTATGCTCCAAAGCATATGAAGTTGCTGGTCTGCCTGCTCTCTCATGATGACATGCTGTCCGGTGGGGCTGTAGTCCACGGCTTCATTTTGGGCAGTTTTGAGATAGTAGTTGGCAATTTGCTTCATTCTGATGCCAGTTCAGTAATTTCAGTTGAGTGCTACGGCGCTATTACAGTGTGGTCACTGACTTTCACTTTGGTTCGGTTGATGCTGTGGCTCTTCGCTGAGGAATTGGATTGGGTCCTTGTGTGTAGATAGAATGCCGTTTTGTTCTGGTGCGCCTAACGCTGGATGTGAAATCTGCTGATGCATCCAGTTGCCTGTTGTCTCACTGCTGATGCAGTATATGCATTCTATGCTGTGTTTGGATGCTGTCCTGCTGCTGGCGGCTTTAATTTACGGCTCTTTGATGCAGGGCGCCACCTTTTGATGCTGGTGCCACCTGCTGGTGTTAGCTGGCCCTGCTGCTGCTATGTTTGGACACAGCTGGATCTGCTAGTCCATCTTGCTGCTGATTGTCCATGGCTGGCGCCGATGTGCATGCTGTTAGCTGCTGTGATTGGGTTCAGTTTTGGTGGCGGGTTTGGAATTCGGCCCCTCTAGCTGGGCGCCATTTTTTCTGCCGCTGCTGGCGTTTTCCGCTGGCGTTGGATTGGTGGGTGAGAAGCTGCTGCCCTTTGCTGCTAGTTGATGGAAACTAGGAGTGCCGTTTGAATGGTGGTAGATGTTTGTGTAATGTCAAGGCACATTTTTTGTATGCTGTAAGATAGTTTCTCTTAGGTTTTTTGAGAAATTCTCTGTTGTATTTGTTGCTCGGGGTATGCCCCAGCGTTTAATGTTCTAACTCTAAGACCAAAAATTTGGAGTTGTAACATTGCTTTTGTAAATTTTTCTCCCGTTAATCCAAAATACAAACTTACTTACCAAAAAAAAAAAAAAAAACTATACTTCCTCAACCCGCAAACACCAAGAGCATTTTCAACCGCATGCCATTTNTTTCAACCGCATGCCATTTGGTTAGCAATATAGCCAAAGGCCATAAAAGAGGGCTGACACCAGCACCATCTATAAGTTAATCCAACCACCATACTAAACAAGCAGCCAATCCATCCATACCATCAGTTCCACCGTAGATCAACTGACTGGATTTAGCAGTAAACTGGAGCAGCAACTCAGGAGTAGAACCATCACCGCACCAGCAAACAAAGCTTGGACCGCAGCAACACTTCAGCATCAAACAGTCTTCATCTTGCCAAACCAGCAAGAAGACTAACAGATCAGATCAGCAAACCCCCTACAAACAGAAGGGTCGACACCTAATCCAATAGATCACTTGCAATCAAACAAGTCCTAGGCCAACTCCTCTGCACCTAAGCCATATAGTCCCAAGCTAGAGTGCACAGGTAACCCCCAATCCGTCCAACTGGAAGGAATACAAAGGCAGAGGTTCATTGAAGCCAGCAGCACAGCACAAGAGCAGCAAATGCCAGCACAAGAGTAGCAAAAAAAGGCACCATCAGCATCTTTCACCACCTCCACCGGCCGCATTAAAAGGAACAAAATTTCCAACAGAAACAATGGCAGAAGCAGGTGAAGGCACCTCAAACAGCAGTCCAGTGAATACCGCGTCAGTAGGAACTCCATCGGCCAAACAAGGCCACGGTTAGCTCTTCAGCACCCGAGCCGAGAAATCCCTAACCAGAGCTGCACGGGCACCCCCCATCCCATCCAACAGGAAGGAACACAATGGCAGAGGAGCTTCTGAGCCAAAGCACAGGGCATTCGTCAGCGACAGATCCAACGAGCAGCACTAGAGCAAAAGGTTCGGACAGCATCTCTGGAAACCAAAGAACTTTTTTTTTTTTGGGAAGCACCGGAAACCAAAGAATGCAGCACAGGGAATCCATCTGCAGCCCATCAGGTTACTCAGACCGGACAGCATCCAAAGCTGAAGCTTCCATAGGAAACCGGAAACAGGGACTCTCAGCCCCGGTAGCCAGAGCATGGAAACCAGCCAAATCCAGATACGAGAGACCCAAATAGATCGAATATCAAAGTTGAAGATTGATATTCTAAAGTTGGAATTTAAAGAAAAAATAGAAACCATGAAGAGTTCCAGAGAGAGAAGAACACCTCTCTGATTCAGCCACTTCAGGTGGGATATAGGCACCAGCTGAGACCCCAATTAGCTCTGCACGAGCACTGGGCCCCAAGGCACCAGCTCCAACAGACGATGAGATAGGCCAACAGGCAAGATCCATCGTCCCAAACTGAAACAGCATAAAAAGGTGGGAGAAACGGTCCGAGCTCACAGCCACATTCGAAGCCTCTGAGGATGTGGAGCCGAAAATCGGGGGGCCGGGCAGAGCATCTAAGAGACCGGCCATGGCCGGCTCAGGCGCCGCCCGGCAGAGAAAGGTAGAAACCCTGGAGCACCGCAGCAGGAAAGATTTCAAAACTAGGAGCCAGCTTCTGAGGCATAGTATCCACAGGCACCTTATTGTTAGCATTGGTAGCCTTTGGTTCGGCAGAGGTCACAACATGACTATGGTTCGAACACTGTGAATTGTTGCCAGCATGGTGGCCATCCAAAGTAATTCGGAGGTGCACCTCAATCAAGTCCATCACCTCAATTGAGTCCGATGAGGAGAGGCACTGTGCTGGGGGTGAGGCCCATCACATATCCAAAACTGTCTCAGGGACGGTTGTGGATCCTGGTCCGGTAATATGCCTTACCAAGTCCCCTACCAATTCTGGCCCCCAGGGTCTAGCTAGGCCTAATATGCGCCTAGACCCAGCATCTGATGAGTCTGATTCTAATGGCTCTGATGGTAAGCCTAAGAAGAGGGACTCGAAATCCTCCAAGAAATCCAGAAAATCCAAGGGGCCTAAGGAGATGAACCCCCTCTTGCCGGTTCCTGATGACTAATATAGCATGTTGGAACGTGAGGGGACTCAATGGGCCTGTGAAAGCCCATAAAGTCTGCAACCTCATTCGATCTCACGGATGCTGTATTTTCGGACTGGTCGAGACTAAGGTTGCGGAGAAAAATGCAACATCCATCTCGGTTAGGATTAACCCTCATTGGCTCTAGTCTATGAAATACTCTATCTCCTCTGTTGGGAGAATTTGGGTCGGATGGGATCCCAAAAAGGTGGCAGTGAATATTCTCTCCAAAGAAGATCAGGTCATCCATACTGAAGCGCTCTTCCTTGATGATAATTCCCGCTGCCTCCTGTCCTTTGTATGTGGTGCTAACCTGGAAGGTTCTCGGAAAATCCTCTGGCATAGCCTTAGGAGGCTTTCAGGCCTTCCGGGTGACCTCCCTTGGGCGGTCCTGGGAGATTTTAATGCCATTCGCCCGGCGTCTAAGGCCCGCGGTGGCTCTTGGCATTATAAAAACTCCATTGATCTCAATGAATGCCTCAGAGATTGTGACCTGGAGGACGTTTGTCATAAAGGTCAATTCTTCACCTGGAATGATGGGCGTGACCCCTCATCCCGTATTTTCAGAAAACTAGATCGAGTGGTCGCAAATGGCCATTCGTTTGACTTCTTCAGAAGCTCTAAAGCGGTTTTCCCTCCTGCTAGGCTATCAGATCACTCCCCGTGCATCCTTCTTCCCTCGGATCGTGCAGTGCGTAAACACAGGATGTTTCGGTTTAATAACTTCCTCACCAAATCCCCAAACTTTCTTTCTATAGTCAAGGAAGCTTGGGTGACCGAGACTAATGGTACTCCGATGTTTAGGCTAGTGTCCTCTCTCAAAAAGGTGAAGGGAATGCTAAAAACTCTTAATTCCCAATGTGGGGATATTCACGAAAAGGTGCTGCGCGCTAGGAAATGTCTTGAGGATGTCCAATCTAAAGCTTTCCCTTCCCTTTGGGACCTGTGGTACTGAACGTTCTTACAGGGCTGACTATTTTTCTGCAATGGCTAAGGAGGCTGATTTCATCCAACAAAAAGCCAAAATCAGATGGCTCAAAGAGGGCGATCAATGCACAAAATTTTTCTTCAAGTCTATTAGCGGGGCCTATAATCAGAATCGGATCATCTCCCTCATTGATGCTTCAGGGAATCCTACTAATGGGAAGGAAGATCTGAATGAATTGATTGTTGGCCACTTCAAAAATGCATTAGGGTCTGGTCGAACTCATGGGTCGGCGGAGGCCAACCGTATTCGCCCGTACATACTCCATACCGTCCCTGAGTCGTTAAATGGCTCGGTTAGGCCAGTTACTGAGGAGGAAATCCATAAGGCGCTGTTCTCCATTGGGGATGACGGAGCCCCTGGTCCTGATGGTTTCTCCTCGAAATTTTTTAAGGACTCGTGGGAGATTACCGGTCATCTGGTCTGTGAAGCTATCCATGATTTTTTCAAGCATGGAAAGCTCCTAAAACAAGTGAATACCACGCTGATTAGTCTTATTCCTAAGGTCCAGTCCCCATGTTCGGTCTCAGATTATCGCCCGATTTCCTGTTCCAATGTCATTTACAAAGTGATTTCTAAAATTTTTGCAAACAGAATCAAGGAAACACTTCCATACCTGGTGGACAAATGCTAAATGGCCTTTGTGGCGGGGCGTCAGATTAGTGATAATATCCTATTGGCTCAGGAGCTTCTTCACAAGTATCATCTCAGACATGGCCCGCCTAGATGTACTATGAAGGTTGATCTGATAAAAGCTTATGACTCTGTTCAATGGGACTTTATCATCAATCTGCTGACACTCACGAATTTCCCTCCACAGTTGGTCAATTGGATCAGCCAATGCATTACTACTCCGACGTACTCCCTCAACATCAATGGGGAAGTGGTCGGGTTCTTCAAAGGAGGCAAGGGCCTCCGCCAGGGGGATCCCCTATCCCCTTATCTATTTGTCCTGGTTATGGAAGTCCTCAACGGCATTATTGAGGTTAAGACGAGGTGTGATAACACCTTCAAATATCACTGGAAATGCGCAGACACTCGAACTATTATGCTTACCTTTGCTGATGACCTCCTCCTGTTCTCCCATGCCGACACCCAATTCACTCAAATTCTCAAGGAGTTTTTTTTTTTTGGTAAGTAAGTTAAAGGAATTAAATGAAATGAAAATTATAAAAACGATATTCTAACTCCAAGTGTTTTGCCAACTTAGATTTAGAACAACGAGTTAGGACATACCTCGAGCATCACCATGAACAAAATCATGAACCGATGAAAAGAAAATAGAAAAACCTCACCTAGGTGTAATTCATCTAAAACGACCGTATGCAACCCGGTCCCACAACACAAACAAACCTAAAAAACAGATTCAACAAGAAAAGCACTAATGGGAACTCCAGCATCATCTAGCCACCAAGGTCCAGAATCAACATTTCCAGAACCTGCAACCAATGCCACTCCGCCCCACAACAAAGGTACTCCAGTGCACTCCGTCTAATGCACTCCGGATTCTACAATGCACTCCGGCCTCCAGATAAAGGTGCTCCGTCCATTACATTCCGAATTCTACAATGCACTCCAGCCTCCATATAATCGTACTCCGGATTCTGCAATGCCACTTCGTCCAATGCACTCCGGCCACCAGGTAAAGGTACTGCAGATTCTGCAATGCCACTCTATCCAATGCACTCCATTCAATGCACTCTGGATAAAGAGAGCACAAGCACTCCGGCCCCCATATAAAGTGAGCAAAAGCACTCCATTTTTTTTTTAAAGCCACAACAGCAATCACTCCGGCCTCCCCATACACATGGCCATTCCGACCTTAAAGAGTTCAAAAGGCAATCCAGCCTCAACGAATTCAAGCCACTCCAACCATGCAGTGAACAAAAGGAACTCCGAATTCATCATACGCATGCCACTCCGCCATTTAGGGAAAAAAGCAATCCAGCCAACAGCAATTCAGTAGGACGCCACTTCAGTAATGCCACTTCAGCAATGTCACGTCAGCAATGCCGCAGCAAAAAAGCAGACCAAGTTCATCAAACGTTTCCGTCCAAGGTGGGCATAAACGGAAAAACGAACAAATATCCAAAGCCACTCCGTCCGAGGAACACGAGGGACTCCGGAATCTTCACTCCGGCCATTTAAAGCGCCGGAATCAACATAGGTCATTCCGATTTTGGGGTGAAAAAGCCACTCCAGCCTTTTAGAGGGCAACTGCACTCCGGATAAAAAGCCACTCCGGAAAAGGCAAAGAGCACTCCGGATAAAAAGCACTCCGATTTTTTTTTTTTTTGGATCGAAAAAAACCACTCCTGCCATTAAGGGGGCAAGGCACTCTAGAAAAAGGCAAGCGTTCCGGATAAATCACCACTCTGGATAAAAAGTACTCCAGATTTTAAGAGGGCAAGGCACTCCGGATAAATCAACAAGGCCTAGAGCCAGGAGATGTCTTAGGTTTTTGGATTTTTTCTTTTTCCTGGATTTAGATGGCTTCCAAGATTCACAATCCATGGCCATCGCCTCATTTACACTTAAGAATTTTTCTTTGGAGAAGTCAACGGCCCGGCGCACACAAACCTCAGCAGATGATTCGGGTTAGCTTACAGGGCTAGCACCCCCATGCTTTAAAGAACCCATCCCATACTTTCTTAACAGTCGAACGATAGGGCTAGGCGTTGCATCACTATAAATATCAGCTGTGGGTTCCAAGCCAGTGAGGATTGCATCAAGAGGCCTTGATGGTGGGTAATCATCTAAGCCTCCTACACCAGCTTCTAAGACCTGCAACCTCTTGTCAATCTGAGTACTACGTTGCCCGTAGTCATCAGCAGGATCCAACTGCTTAACATGGGCTGCATCTTTTGTACAAATCTTATCCGGAGCCTGAGTATAATATCCAAGGGCAACAGACCTATCTTCATCAGAAATTGGAATGGGAAGGATACTACAGCTAGGCAAATCAGAAGGACTTAGTCCCCTTATTACAATATCTGCGAAAGATAAAGGAGGCATTGATAACAAGGCACACTGAAGACAGGAACTTTGTTCAGAGTCAATATTATCAGACAATAGAGGTTGTGCTTCCAAATTAGTACCAACTTCTTCATGGACCAATTTCTCCACCCGTTCAACAATAGGAGAAGAATGGGAGTCCATCACAATCCCAGTTGAAGAGCAAAAATTTGAAACTTTATTAATCAATGTCTCCTCACAAGGAGGGGGATGAGAGACTACAGCCTCATCCAACACCTCAGACGCATCCAAATTGCTCTTAGGGGGAACCTCACCGAGGGGATCAGGGAGATGAAGAACTCCCGAAGGATTCTGGGGATCATTAGCCACGCAGGAATCCATATCAGCATTTAGATGTTCACGAAGGCTCTGTTGTACAGAATCCACTTGGTCATTAGGGGCAGAATTAGAGGAACTAGGATGTAATATGGCACTCTTAGACCGACATTCGGCTTCTTTTTTTTTTGGTAAGTAAGTATTTTGGATTAAAGGGAGAAAAATTACAAAATTCATGCTTTATCTCCAAGTGTTTTGACTTGGAGTTAAAACATAAACGCTAGGGCATGCCCCGAGTCACTTGTACATCAGAAAATACATAAAAAAAACTCTAGGAAGACCTTTTTTTTTTGGTAAGTAAGTGTGTATTTTGGATTTAACGGGAGAAAATTACAAAAGAATTATGTAGTAACTCCAAGTTTTTTGACTTGGGGTTAGAACATAAAAAGTTAGGACATACCCCGAGCAAATTGTACATCACAGTATACCTCAAAAAACCCCTAAATTAGCGATTTAACAGAGTAGAAAATGAACATAGTCATTATACAACAGCTAAACCGAAATCAGTTGCTCCCGAGACGAATTGATCAACGCATCCGGTCAGCCCGCAGCAACATACAGCAGCCAAACAATGCTGGTTACAGCAACGCAGCAGCCCCAGTATTCCACCGAAGGCACCAGCAGCCATCCATCTTGGGGATCACCATTAGCTGATCCAAAACAGAGAACCCATTCTGGGTTCACCAACCAGCCCAGCGCAAATCAGCAGGGAAACCCACCCCATCCAAAGCAGAGAACCCATTCTTGGGGATCACCACAGAAGGCAGTAGCTGAATCCCTCATTTGCAGGAACCCATCACGCTCAAACAGCAGAACATGGCCCAGCCATAGGAAGAATCAACCGGATAGGAAACAAAACTTCCACCTAGATTCAGCACAATTCCAGTAAAAAGAACAACCAAAAATCAGGATGTAATTCAAATGGAAAACCCAGCAGCTCCAAAAAAACTGCAACACTCCAGACCCCAAGGCCAGCAATGCACGCATCAGGGAGCAACACCAGCAACACAGCTGATTCCACGACCAGCAAAGAGAACACCTGCCTACAACCGGTAGGCAAATTTGCATCCGGCAAATAACAAAGGCCGACTGCAACCCACTCTAACAGATAGCATCATCAACAAAAGGGGGCCCTGCCAAAGGGCCAAAATTCAGCACAGCAGGCCACAGAACAGCCTCCGAATGCAGCTACAAACCGAATGCAATTTAGCATCAGCAAGGAAATATGCAACAGCAACTGATTCCAGGCCAAAGACCCAATACTGGCACTGCCCAGACTACTGGAGCACAACCACTATTCCATCAGCAACATCAGCATCTAACTCAGTACACAGGATCGAGAGTATGCATATCAGCACACCAAATGGGCCGGAGATTAAGGCCAAAATCCATCAAATCAGCAGCTACATTCACAGCTGCACGTATAACCATCCAAATGCACTTCTGCTGCAGCAGATCAGATGATTCAAATCTGTTGCAAGCAACAACTACAAACTGGCTATATTAGCCAGAGATAACAGCAGGTAGAGAGCCAGCCACAACAACCCAACTGCCGACCAAAACAGCAGAGCTGCCCAATTCCAACAAACAATTGAAACAGACCAGTAGACAGCATTCCCATCCATCTACATCAGCTCAGCAAGTATTGCAAAAACGAGCATAGCATCGAACCACATACTCACCTTCTGCCTGCAAACATTGGCCAGCCACAATTTGGCAGAATTTGCCAGACACCGAAGGCCAAATTCCAATTGACAGGAAAGCAATCCAATGGATTACAATAAGGGCATCACCTCAAACAGGAAGGGCATTCAGCAACCATAGGGAACCATAGCCAACTGCTCAGCCCTCAGCCGTATTTTCCACATCCATAAGCATACCGGCACCCCCAACCCAAGTAAAAATGGGAAAAAACAACCCGAGTAGTAAGTGCAGCACCAAGGAACATACGGCTGCATCGCACCTTCGAGTTGAGACAACAACCCACAGGAAATTGTTGCCAAGCAACAACTTCAACAAACTGGCTGAGATAGCCAGACACAAGCATTCCAATGGAATGCAACATAGTCGCCATAATAAAGCAGCACTTGGACAGGACAATACCTCACTCAAGAAGAGCATCCAGCAACCGAGCCATGGACCACATCCAGTCAGACGAGGCCAGCAATGGATGCAACACGGGCCAGCAAATCCAAGGCGCACACCGGGGATGCAAAGAAGCTCCCAGGAGAGAGAAATGAGGGCTCAGAGGACGAGCGCCATCACACTCTCAGGGGCCATAGGACCCCAGCCACGAAATCTACAACCTAAGGAGAACCTTCGCCCCAAATCAGAAGACGAGAAGAGAACTCCAACACGCAGGAATCTTCAAAAGCATCGAAGGTGCCGAGACCGACAACCCCGAGAATGGAGACGGAAGGGTGAAGACCAGGAGCCGGGTGAGGTTGGGGGGCCGGGCAAGCATCCGGGAGGCCGGCCATGGCAGGCACCGGAGCCGCCGGCACCCAAGACGGAACCGCCGAGGACGTCGCCGGGCAGATTCAAAATTCAAACGAATTTTGAAAACCTAGAGAGGGACGGGAGTTTCTCTCTCTTAAAACACTCTAGGAAGACAACTTACGACAGACTCAACAGAATATGAAATCTATCTAATATATGATCAGACGCATAATCAGTCGACTAGATCAACTCAGCAGAAAACGAAAAGCAACCTTGCGCATTCCGGGCAAAGGAATAGAACAGGCAAAATGCACTCAGGCAAAAATACACTCCAGGAAGTTACACTCCAGCAAAAATGTACTCCGACAAAATCCACACCGGCAAATTGCACTCCGAAAAATTGCACTCCGGAAAATTGCACTCGGAAAATGCACTCCGGATTCAACTAACTCACGGCCACTCCGGCCAATTAACAAAACAGGCACACCGGATGTAAAGCCACTCCGGCCTCATCTTACGCAAATCCACTCCGGCCTATGAGGGAACAAAATCATCACTCAAAACCACTCCGGCCATATAGCGGCATAAGAAGTCACCTCCTCACAGAACACCAGATGTTGAAGGCCCAAGGTCACTCTGGCCTCAAGCGCATCTCCGTCCACTCCGTCCAATGAGACAAGAATCACTCCGGACATCCAGCTTTTCACAGACCTCCGGAAGTTGAAGGCACAAGGCCACTCCGGCCTCAAGAGCATCTCCAACCACTCCGGCCAATGAGACAAAAGTCACTCCGGAAACATCACGCAGTGCCATTTCGACCGCATAGTAGAACAAGAAGCACTCAAGCCTCCAAGCTGCCTCAAGGCACAAAACCGCCCACTCCCAAACCGGCAGTTGCAGGTTATCATGCATGAGAAGTCCGATTTTTCATGGATGCAGCTTTACACCGCCTCCTAGACTTGTACTGACGCCAGGGTTCTTTAGTCAGGATCATAAAGGCATTGCCATGAATCCTAGCTAAAAAAATCGATCTGGTTACAATTCTGGATACCCGGACAATTAGTTGCCGATTTCAGCAAGGAAGACAGGAATCCAAAAACAGCATTTTCCTCCTCTGGAGAGAATGAGGCACTATGGGTTTGAGAGATGTCAGCCGTAAAAACTAGTTGGAAAGCCAACAAATAAGCATCATGGGGAAACCCCTTATCTGCCGCATCCAACGGAAAGGCTGAGCGGAACTTACTAAAGTTCTCATCAATTATATCCTGCCAGCACCTGTTCAGGAAGTCCGTCACTAGTCTCCTATGCTCAGCAAGGGCATCATGGAATAGTTGACGAGAGCCATCTGAGTCCAGGAGCTGCTGAAAAGCCAAGTACAACGGTTCCTTCTCATATGAATCCTCATCATCTGAATCAGAGATAGGGGTCTGATCGACGATCAGATCCACGTCTGGAGTACTACCATCCAGAGTAACCTGCTTGTTCACAATGCTAGTCTCGGCTAGTACAACTAGAGAGCCATCCAGAGAGTATTTCTGAACGATCCGAGAGAAAGATTCAGGGATAATATCAGGATCTACCACCTCAATTAGGCCCGAAGCGTGGGAATCAGGTAGGACCTCGAGGGGTCCAGGAAGAGAGCCAGCAGCCCGGGTACTCTCAAGTAGGGCAACAGCCTCATGGGAAACCCCAGCATCAGAAGTAATTGATCCGGCTAATGTGTCTTTTTTTTTTTTTGGTAAGCAAGAATTTTGGATTAATGGGAGAAAAAATTACAAAATCGATGTTTTATCGCCAAGTATTTTGACTTAGGGATAAAACATAACCCGCTGGGGCATACCCCAAGCAACAAGTACAACCAAAGGTACAAAACAGACCTCTAGGAGGCCAAAGATCTACAGAGCCTATAGAAATTGGAAAAAATTACATCACAAGCCAGAGGGAAAAATGCAGCTTTCCAACCCCCTGAGACCCGAAGCATCCAGCTGTTCAGGTAACCCAGCAGCAGCAAAGAAAGATTCAAATAACCACATAGTAATGGGAGCTACAGCAGCAGACCCAACAGCCCAACCACTAGCTTACGACCATCCAAATCACCAACACCCGCATCCAGATCCACCTCACAAAACAGCGGGTCCAACCCGCAGCAACCCAGGACATCCGGCGCTACAATGAACCAGCGGCTGCATAGAGAATCACCAAGAATCCACAACAGGT
>JAODPA010031126.1:0-12468 GCA_025585075.1 Nepenthes mirabilis
TTGGGGCCTAAGTTTGGTTGAGTTTGATTTGAGGTCCAAATTTGATTAATTTGGAGTTGACGTCTTAAGTCGATTAATTAGTTTGGTTGGGATGATCTAATCTAATTATTAATATTTTGGTGATAGGATTAAGAGACGGCATGACATGGAAGCCATGAAAGACCAAGTACTCACCCAAACCAGTAAAAGGGATATTCAAATAGTATGACAAGGATGACAGAGGTAGTGGAATCGATGGCTCGAGATCAGTATAACCCGAAGAAAATTTCAGCACCCGTGAACCCGAGGACAACAACTTATGACCGGTTCATTAATAAGTGCCTAAATTTTTGGATGACACAAATCCTACAAAGGCTGAAATGTGGATCCAAAAAATTGAGAAGGTATATGTAGTAATCCGATATCCAGAAGAGGATAAAGTGACGCTTGCCACATATAAGTTAGAAAACGAAGCCGACCATTGGTGGTCGAAGAAGAAAAGAGCCATAAACTTGGAGGATAAAAAGATATGGAAAATGTTCATGGAGGACAAGTTCACCTGTTTGCAGTAAGGAAATCAGACAGTGGCAAAATCTGATGTCAAGTTCTCAGAATTGTCTCGATATACCCTACATTTGGTGCATGATGAAGTAAGAAAGGTAAAAAAAATTTTACATGGATTAAGAGTTAAAATTTAGAGGCAGTTGGTTATTTCGAAGTTGAGAATATATGGAGACCAGTTAGATCGAGTTCACTTGATTGAAATAGAGCTTGAAAGGAAAAGATTTATAAAGAACAAGTTAACTAACAGTGAAGACCAAAGTTCTAGTCAAAGTTTGGGATCAAGAATGTCCTACAAAAAGTTAAAGCGAGCAAAAGGAGTTGAAATTCAGGATGTATCAGACCCACAATCGTCAACTTCCATATGCTCTCATTGTGAAAAATCCCAAGGAGAGAGGCTGTGTAACAAAATTTTGAGTGCTTATTTTAATTGTGATCAGGTTAGCCATATATTAAAGATTGTCCTTATCCTACGAGATGGACAGTAAGGAAGTTAAGTTCTTTAGGTTGAGATTTCACGATGACGGCAAAATATGCGGACGTGTCACCTACTATGGTGGAAGGTAAAATTATTAATTTTTAACATTTCAGCTCATGTATTATTTTTAAATCCATACATTCATTTGCGTTTTCTAAATTTGTTCATTATTTCGAGGGTCATGAACTTGACATTAGTTGTGTCGATACCTACAAGATTTTCTTTGATCATGGGTGTTGTGCACCCTAGATATCTGGTTTTGGCCAATGGATATGAATCGCTAACAAATTTGATTTTTATTTGATATGTCAGACTTTAGTGTCATTTTGGGATAGATTAGTTGGCATGTGAACACGTTGCAGTGGATTGTTTTAATAAGTTTGTTTTGTGTTCAATTTTGGGTTGCAAATCTTTTAAATTTTGAGGAAGAGTTGAAAGGGAGACGATGGGATTAATATCTATTTTCCATGTAAGTCATTTGATGATAAATGAGTGCCGAACTCATTTAATATATGTGACCATATTTGAGAGTCATTCTGTTGTCATTAAAGATATTTGTATAGTGTGTAAGTTCAATAATGTCTTTTTAGAGGATTTACATGGATCACCTTATGATCGGGACTGATGTTGATATTAAAACTATGATTTGGGTCGGCACCAATTTTGAGGACTCAGCATAGAATAGTCCCGCCTGAATTATAGGAATTAAAATATCAATTACAAGGTTTGTTATAGAAATTTTATGGTATATTCAAATCCTAAGAACTTGAGGTATCTATTTTCCAAAAAAAAAAAAAAGAATTAAAAACGCAACAATGTAGATGGAAGAACTTATTTAAGGATTATGATTGTGAGATTGTAGTTTTCGATCATGATTCGAGGTTTGTATTGAAATTTTAGGAAGATTTGCATGAAGAATTGGGTACCAAGTTGAGATTTAGTATAGTCTTTCACCTGCAAGAAGATGGTCAATCAGAGTAACGCAGCGGAAGTATGTGGGCCCATAATCGATAGGTTTCAGAATCCAATTTGAGATTTAAAGTAGGTAATCATGTATTTTGAAGAAATCTGCATTGAAAGGAATATCCAGGTTTGGGATTGAAGGAAAATTGAAATCGAGGCTCATTGGACTGTTTGAAATTTTGAAAATGATCGGTTAGATAGCCTACAAATTGGCATTGCCGCCGTATTTATGAGATATTCACAATATATTCCTTGTGTTGACGGTTACTGAGGATTAGACATATATTTCTTTATTGAGGAATGTTTAATCTTGGAAAATTTCAAGGATTAAATTTTTAAAGAATGGAAAAAATGTAAGGCCCAAGTCTTTGAATTATGATCATCATGATTAATTAAATTGATATAATTAAAATTAAGATCAAAGAATGTGAAAAAATTAAATCAAAAGAGTCAAAATTATATCAGTTGAATATGAGCCTGATGCAACGCCAGGGGCTCCCGATAGTGCTCTCTGGCAGCCGCCGGCCATGGCCGGTTTCCTGGAGGCCCCAAGATGCCTTGCACAGGACTCGGCTTCCGATTTCCCTCCTCCTCTTCCTTCGTCGACCTCCGTCTCAAAAACCCTAGACCGAGTTTCTCCAGCGTTCCCGATTCTGAAGAAGAAAGGCGATTCCCGCCATCCAGCCCCAGATGCTACCTTCTTGTCTCGTTCGAAACCCAAGAAGCCTTGCAATGTCCGGGTGAATGAAGCCCCTCTTCCTACTGCTTGGACGAATGTCCTCCAGAAGGTTTCGGATGACGCAACCCGTGCTTCTCCATCTTCCACTTCTGGTGTCAAACCTGCTGAGGCCGTGTGTGAAATCGCAGCCGAAGCAGGGACTGTGAACATCTCTTCGAAATCCATTCCAGGTGTGGCCCCTTCTTCTCCCCCGTCCTCCTGGGCTGCTATCATCCAAAACCATGGAGATAGCTTATGTCCTCCTCTAAAATTTTATCCCCCTCATTCTATTGACGGGGATGTCGTATCCATCTCTCCTCCGGATGAGGTCGTTCAGCAGAGCCGAAAATTTTGGGGTTCCACGCTTGTCGGTTTCTTTTATGAAACTCCTCTTCATTTTCAGGCGGTCAACAGCATTGCCCGCAAAATTTGGGCCAGATTTGGGCTTCGCCATGTTGTTGGACATGAGAATGGCTTCTTCTTCTTTCGGTTTGAGTCTGATGAACAACTGAACCGTTGTCTGTCTAAAGGCCCCTGGGCATTTGGCAAGAAACCCTTATTCCTCAAACGCTGGTTTCCTAGAATTGAACTGAATAAGGATGCTCTCCAAACCTTTGGATTACTCTCTCCAACGTGCCGGTTGAATTCTGGACCCCATTAGGGCTTAACTGGATCGCAAGTGGGGTTGGTAAACCCATCAAAGTGGACTCGAGTACAGCTCGGATGGATCGGCTACACTTTGCACGAATATGTGTTGAAGTGTGTAAAAAGGACCACCTTCCAACAAAAATCAGAGTTAAAACTGGTGGTTTTGATAAGGTTAGGTTCGTTGATGTTAAGGTTGCCTACCACTGGAGGCCGAAGCATCCCTTGTAAAAGCGCTATGTAAACAAAAAGAGCTCCAGGAAGGATCTGCCTGCTCGTCAGGGTGCTATCCCCAGGATCCAGCCCCCTGTTGGCGCCTTGGATGAACAGGGATGCCTTTCTTCTAAGGCCACCCTTGATGCTGATATCTCACAACTTTTGAAGGCTGAGAATTCGGGCCTTGATCTTGAGACTTCCACTGCCAATCCTGAGCCTGTTAAGGCTTGCATTAGCTCTGGGGTTGGTATGAATCTTGCAGTTGCTGAGGGGTCTGTTTTGGGGGTTTTTGACTCAGTCAATTCATTCGCTATTCTCCAAGATCCTGAGAATTTAGATGTGCAGGAGCTACAATGTGGTCCTCCTGTTGAGCTAACATGCAATGCTCCTGTTTCGATTCCTGGTAATGCTTCTGATAATAAGCCGTTAGAACAAAAGGTTACAAATTCCAAAGCTGATATGCTAGTGGATCTGGAACCTGGTGATGATTTTCATGCTGCCCCTTGCTGATGATGCTGGTGAAAATTGGGTCACTGATAGTGACTCTGATAATGATTCTTCTCTGTCTGCCGAGGAATGGAGTGCTGAGGAGGTTGTCAACAATCCAATGCTCTATGCCCTCCAGTGCTTACTTGGAGAGAATGAATCTCAGAGTTTCTTGAAATCCATAGTCAAGGACCAGCGTGCTTACTTGTATGATTTCTTAGGATTATGTTGGGATGATGTGACTGAGCACACAAATGATAAGTTTAGATCATACTTTCCGATGGAGGAGGATTATCTGAGGAGCCTCCCGGATACTTATTTTGTTGCCGTCCGTCTGCTGATGACTGCCACTTCCACTAAGACTCACATTGACCCATTAGCTCCGGAGAGGAAGCTGCTTATATTTGATCTCCTTACTGTCCTGCTGAAATGGAATAAGGATTTTCCGATAGATCAATATATCGATCTGGATGGTTTAGTGGCGGGCCTCCAAAGCTTTCGATAGCTCTCGCATCTGTTGAATGCTAGATGGCTTCATCCGATTTGGGATTACTGTCGGTTTGACAAGAGGCCGGAGTGGCTTTTGAAGCCGGAATGCCTTTTGATGCCGGAGTGGCATTTTGATGCCGGAGTGCCCCTTGAGGCCGGAGTGGCTTCTGAAGCCGGAGTGCCTTTTGCACACTAAAAGGCCGGAGTGGATAACGCGGTTTGCGTGTGCTGAGGACAGTGTGGCATTTCAATGCCGGAATGCCTTTTTGAGGACGAAGTGGTTTTTTGAAGCCGGAGTGCATTTTGAGGCGGAGTGGCATTTTGAAGCCGGAGCGCCTTTGTACTTTTAAAGCCGGAGTGAATCCGGAGTGAGTGGCACTTTGATGCCGGAGTGCCTCTTGAGGCCGGAGTGGCTTTTGAAGCCGGAGTACCTTTTGCACACTAAAAGGCCGGAGTGGATTACGTGGTTTGCGTGTGCTGAGGACGGAGTGGCATTTCAATGCCGGAGTGCCTTTAGAGGACGGAGTGGCTTTTTGAAGCCGGAGGGCTTTTTGAGGCGGAGTGGCTTTTTGAAGCCGGAGCGCCTTTGCTCTTTTATAGCCGGAGTGAATCCGAAGCGGCTAGTCGATGCTGATGTGACGATGATCTGCAGTGGTAGGGTGATTCTTCATTCACTTTGGCCGATCGGATTTTCTTTCTTACAATGACCGAATATTATTGTAATCTTATTTTTTAAAGACTATTGTCATTGGTTTGGGGGCCTCCCCTGTTACTATGTCTCTTTCGTCAAGTCGAAAAAACACTTGGTTAAGAATATAGTTTTTTGTACATTTTATTTAAACTTTAATACATTTAATTACTTACCAAAAAAAAAAAGAATATGAGCCTGATGCGTGTTTGAATTTGGGTTTGAGCCCAAGTAGGCTTAACACGCTCAAGCCCAGAAAACAGTTGCACCGCGCTTGAAACACGTCCGAGCTGCGCTCGAACTCGGCAGACCCGAGACCCACGCCAATGCGCGCTCGAGTGGTGCTCGAGCTCAAGGTTTTATAAACAGAAACCCTCAATTTGTTTCTGTCATTTTCTTTTAATATTTGAGAGTAAGAGAGAGAGAGTCGAGGAGAAGAGAGAAAGGAAGAAAGAGGAAGCCAAGAAATCCAAATACGAGATGATCCAAGTTAGAATTTGAGTAAATCTAAGCCAAAGAAAGTACATCTCTGAACTTTCTTCCTTTGTTGCTGATATTTGTTGATTTCTTTAAATATTTTCTTATTTAAATACTCATATATGTTTTGAAATTTGAAATATAGTAATATGTTTGACATGCATTTTGATTTCTCACAATTTGAAATTGGTGTGCTTTAGGGGAAACACCAATTGCCGCCTAGTGAGAGAAGCTCTCGCTTCTCTCCTCTTTTCAAATTTCAATTTGAAATTTGTCTTCGTCTTCAGCGGGCGTTCCAGGTTTCTGCCTCTGCCGGGCCGCACCGGAGCCGATCACGGCCGGTCTCCTGGGTGCTTCGCCCGGTTCCCCCTGGGTTCCGACCCCACCTCTCTTCCTCTTCGCTGCTCAGATTTGCCTTCGTCAACCTCGTCGTTTCTGAGTCTTCAATTCTCTCTTGTTTGCCTTTCAAATCTCAAACCTGAAATTTGAGGCCCTCTTGTCCTGTCGCCATAGTTGGCCTTTACTGTCGTAGCGGTTCCTACCTCGGTTCTCTCTTCGTCTTCTGAATTTCGAATTCAAAATTCAAATTCGTTTTAGGCCGCGGCTTCAGCGACGCTTCTCATCTGGCCGGGCGACGCCGGAGACGGCCTCGGCCAGCCTCCTGGATGCCTCGCCCGGCCGTCTCCCGTTTCTCCTCCTCTTCTTTTGCTCACGCGGCGTCTCTGTGAAATCCTAGGTTCGGAATCGTCCCTGGTTTTTCAAGCCCTAATCTCCTCGGTTCGTACTTTGGTAGTGCGATTTCTTTGGCTCTGGATTCTCAATGGCATCTAGAGCTTCGGATTGCGTAGGTCTCGGTGGGTTGCTGTCTCACCTCGTTGGAATTGATGCAGCCGGATGTCCTGTGGCGTTGCTCTGTTAGTCCTCTGGCGGTGTGTCTCGCTTGGTTGGGTTGGGTGCCCGTGTGTTGTTCTGGATCGGGACACTCCGGGGGAGGTCTACTAAGCTGGCTGAGGTAATTCTTGGGTGCTAATCTTCCTTCTCGATTGAGGGGTTACCCTGTCTGTCCGTTGCTAACATGTAGTGCGAATGAGTAGCAGTCCTTTGGATTGCTGTGGTTTGGTAAAATCTGCCAGTCTGTTTCTGCTGCTGCTTCGCAACAACTTTTTTCTTTCAGTGGGATGCTGTCTCTTCTCGAAGGAATTGAGGTAACCAAATGTCCTCTGATGTTGCTCAGTTTGTTTTCTGGCTTTGTGTTCCATTTGTTGATTGGGTTGGGGATGCCTATGTGTTTCTGGATTGGGGCTATGTGGCTGAGGGATGAGTAGCTGGTTAAGGCTCCTTTTGGTTACATAATTTCTTTCTGTTTGAGGTGGTGCCCTGCTGTTGTCTGGCTAATTCTGCCATATTGTGGATGATGTTGCTTTGCAATAATTCTGCTTGGACGCAATGGTTGATGAGCCTTCATTGGCTGATCCCATTGGCTGATGTATGATGATCTTCTATTATGCATTGTCTGCTGCCAGTTCCTTTCAAGCTGGTGTGGCACTATTGGGTGAATTTGATCCTACTTCGTGGTCTGGTGTACACTGCCAGTTTGTTGCTGTTGTAACTTTGCACCAGCTTTTTCCAGTGGCTGCTGTCTCATCTTAAAGGAACTGAGGTTGCCGAATGTCCTCTGGTGCAGCTCTGATTGCTCTGTGGCCCCCCTCTCTCTTCGAGTTCAAGATTCGAATTCTTTCGTGCTGCCCGTTCGGCTCTTGCGGCTTCGCCGCCGGCCATGGCCGGCCTCTTGGGCGTTTCCCATGTCACGTTCTCAGACCCCGCTCTCCTCGGTCTTCCAGTTCTTTCTCCTCCTTTGCTGCCATCGAAGGAGGTGTTTGGTGCGAGCGAATTTCCGCCTCTACCCGTTAAACCTTCGGCCTCCTCAAATGGCCCTGATGCTGGTTTCCTGTCGTAGGTCATGGGCTTGGATGCCGATTGCGGTCTTCCACAGAAGCCGGTTCTCCCATCCCAACCCCGTTCTGATGACTCTGGTTCTCTCTGCTGTGGCCCGTCGAGCACGGCTGCTAAATCTATGGAGACCAAGGTATCTCCTAAATCTGCTGGCTCGACGTTGAAAACTGCAAATGTCCATCTTTCTGCAAAATCTTGGGCTCAAGTCGCTGAGGTTAAGGGGCATCGCTCCTTTGGCTCTCTAAAATTCTTTCCCCCCTCTCTTGAGCCTGACTTTGTTAGCCCAAGCTCTCCTCCTGCTGAGGTCGTGCAGCAATGCGCCGAAGTTTGGGGCCACACTCTGGTGGGTTTCTTTCTTGATAAGCCTCCTCACTTTTCGGCAGTAAATGGCATCGCCCGAAGAATTTGGGCTAAATATGGGATGCATCACGTTGCTGTTAATGGTAATGGGATTTATTTCTTTCAATTTGATTCTGAACATCAACTGGAGGCTTGCTTGACTAGAGGACCCTGGTCCTTTAAAAAGTCGTCTGTCTTCCTTAAGAGATGGTCACCGGGCTTGAGTCTGGATACTGAATCACTCTTGTCGGTCCCTGTTTGGATTTCACTGTATAACGTGCCTATTGAATTCTGGACTCCAATGGGGTTAAGTTGGATTGCTAGTAGGATTGGTAAGCCAATCCTTTGTGATCCACTTACTGCCTCTATGCATCGAGTGCATGTGGCCAGAGTGTGTCTTGAGATGTAAAAGGGTGACCCCCGACCAGCAACAATTAGGCTTATGTCGATGGCTGTTGCTCCTTCCAGGGTGGTTGAGGTTGATATTGCTTATCACTCTAAGCATGAATTTAACAGTTTTACTAGTAGTTTTAAGAGGCCAGTTGCTAGGCCTAAGGCCCAGGTTCCAGTTGCTGCTGGGGCTGTTGCATCCCCCATCAAACCCCCATCTGTTTTGGATGTGTTTGAGGAAGATGTTGAACCTGCTGTTCCTGCTGTAGGGCCAGGTAGAGAGGTTGAATCCTCTTCTGGTTGTGTTCTGGATGATTCAGTTCAGATGTCTAGTTGTTCTGGCATTGATGATAAATCTGACTCCGGGCTGATTTCTTCATCGCCTCTCCATTTTTCTAATTCAGCTCCTGGTCTGGATGCCTTAGCTGTGCGCTCCCCTGCTGGGCTTTGTGAAATTGATCAGACTGACGGGCCCCTAGCTGAGGCTCTTCCTTTGGGGATTTGTGGTTCGGATTACAAGTTGCAACTGGATCGTACTTATGAGGATTGTGCTAATATGCCTTCTTTTGCTGGCTGTCCTAATGATCACCATTCACGGGATGGTGCTGCCTCGCTTGTAAATGATGCAGTGCCGGTGCTTGAAGCTGGTAATCATAGGGAGTGCAGTGTAGTAAATTGTGACTCCCTCCCTGATGCTGATATCCACCAAATGGTGGATGCTGCTGATTTGGAGTTGCCCCGTAACACCCTGCCTGTTTTGGCCCCAGCCCCTGGGCTCCAGTATGGGTTTGGTGTGAATGGGGCAGCGGCTATTTTGGGACCCAAAGCGGGTCTTGTTGCTGATGTAGGGGCTTCTAATGACACTTGCTCCTTGAAATCAGATAGGTCTCCTGTTGGGGTTGAAGAACTTCCTGCAAGGGACTTGGCTTGTACGAATTGCCTAACTCCTAGGTTTGATGATTCTACTCCAGAGTCTATTGCGCGAATCGTTCGTAAATACTCCCTGGCTGCTTCTTCTCTTGGAAAACGCCCTAAGGATCCATCTGTTGATGGTCCTGTGGATCCAGCTGAACTTGATCATCAAACTATACCCAGTCCGGTCCCAGATACTTGATGCTCAGATGTGAATTCTGAGCCTTCAGTGGATGTTGCCAAGGAATCTGGTGGTGGTGCTGGTCATATTCAGTCCGATGCGTATTCTGCTGCTGGTGTCGTGGACTATGTGTATGACGATCGTCAACGATATGCAGACGAGCAATTTGCTAGGCAGGCTATAAATGGGTGGGAATGGGTGGCAGCTGAGCGTCGTCGGCGTAAATCTGCCTCCAAGAAAGCCCGGCGACCTCATTCATGATATCTGATACTTTACCAAAAAGATATCTGATGTAGTAGATGCAGTGCCTGCTTCTTTTTTTGGGTTTGGGCTTGCTGCCGGTCTTGACTGGTTGCTGATTGGTCCTGTTATCGGCTACCTGCTGCCCTTGATGGCCTTATTAGTGCAGTGACTCACTCATGCTTCTGATCTGGCGGATTTGTGAAGTCTGCTTTGGGGATCTGATCCTTGTCCGTTTGGTTTGGGATATGTTGAACCGTGGTGTAATGCTGGCATTGCAGTTCTTCTGGGTTCTGGATTCTTTCTGATGGCAGTTTCTGCTGCCTGCTATCCAGCATTGCAATTTGGGCTGCTAAGTTATGTCCTTCTGTGATATGACTTTGGTGGCCTGGTTCGGTGTTGTATTGTTATTTTTACAGTCGTTTTGATGCTCTGTGCTGATGTTGAGATAAGCAATGGTCCATGATATTGCTTGCATGAGGCGGCCTATATAACCCGGGTGGTGTGCTGATGTGCATACTTTTTGATCATGTGCTGCTGAGATGGGAGCTGATAATGCTGCTAGGATGTCTGAAGGCTTGGTGGAGCCTTCGCTACTGTGGGCACACTGGTTGTTGTCCGTTACCTGATGCTCCATCTGGGCACGTTGATGATCTCGGTGCAGCTGGTTATGTACCAGTATGCTGGGCAGATGCCGTGTGCACAACATGTACACATCATGCGTAGCTGGTTGCGGCTGAACATATAGTTACTTATCTCTGAAGGCTGTCGCTGATCTTGTAACTTCATTATATTTTCTTTTTTGTTCTTCCGTTGAACGATGCTCTCTTGGAGGCTACTTAGTATTATATGATGTACCGTTTGCTCGGGGTATGCCCTAACTTTTTATGTTTTAAATCTAAGTCAAAATACTTGGAGATAAAACATAGCTTTTGTAATTTTTCTCCCATTAATCCAAAATACTTACTTACCAAAAAAAAGATTGCTCTGTGGCTGTATGTACCATTTATTGAATGGGTTGGGGGAGCCCATGTGCTTCTGGTCTGGGACATTTCGGCTGAGGGATGAGCTGCTGGATGAGGTCCCTTTTGGTGATTAATTTTCCTTTTTGTTGAGATGGGGCTTTGCAACAATTCTGTTTTGGCTGCAATGGTTGATGATCCTTTGTTGGCTGATCCCATTGGCCGCTGTGTGATGACCTTCTGTGTTGCATTGCCTGTTACTAGGATTGACTATCGGGCAGTTGCAACTGCTGCTTGCTATTGGGGTAATGGAGGCAGACGGCTTTGATGTGGTTTGTCTTAGATAGGAACTGATGTTGGTGCTGGTTCAGCGGTACTTCCTTGATTGGTCGGCAGTTTCAGCTGGAGCTTTGCTGAAGTAGGGGCTGGCGCTTGTTCATAGCTGAATTAAGTGCTGCCTCTGTTTGAGCATCAGCTTTTGACCATATGAATTTCGAGGCATTGTTGTTGTTGCCGTGTGGTTATTTTGTATTGCTGCTATTGGGCAGTGCTCTGTGCTGGTTGTGTTGGGATGCTGATTTTGATCTTTACCAGTGTGTGTGCCTGGGCTGCTGCCTGCTCATTAGCAATGCAATTTGGGATGCAAGGTTCTGGACCTAGTTGTATTGCTGGACTTGCGGTACTCCTGGGTGCTGGTTTCTCTCTGATCCGGCTTCTGCTGCCGGCTCATCAGCAATGCAACTTGGGTTGCCAGGTTTGGGTCTTACTGTGATATGACAGTGGTGGCCTTGTTAGGTGCTGTTTTGTTGGATTCTACTGAATTGGGAGCTGTTATTGCTGATGGGATCTTAGAAGGCTTGGTGGAGGCTTCGCTGTTGTGGGCATACTGGTTGTTGTCCGCTCCTGTTGCTCAATCTGGGCACGACGCTGATCTTGGTGCAGCTAGTTGCGTTCCAGTACGCTGGGCTGTTATGCAGAAGCTGGGACTGGATGCACAACATGTGTTGCTGGCTGCGACTAAATAACTAATTGCTATTGCACTGCTGTTTTTGTAACTTCATTGTATTTTTGTTCTTCGGTTGAACGTTGGTCTCTTAGAGGCTACTTTGGTATTTTATGATGTACCGGTTGCTCGGGGTATGCCCTAGCATTTTATATTTTAATTCCAAGTCAAAATACTTGGAGTTAAAATATAGCTTTTATAATTTTTTCTCTCGTTAATCCAAAATACTTACCAAAAAAAAAAAAGGTTCCTACCTCGGCGCCTGGTGCTTGGGCCGGATCTGCTTTGGATGTTGCAGAAATTCGCACCCATCAGATTCGATTGTTCCAGAGAGATGCTTTGGTTTTCTCTCTGGGTTTTCACTTTTCAAATTTACAAATTTCAGATTTCAAATTTCTAGATTCAAATCTGGAATTGTTTTTCTGCGATTCTCTCGCCTCCACAGATGTAGGCTAGGCTTCCATGCCCCTGAATGAAATGGCTGTTGGGACTGTTTGTCCCTGTTTTATGATTCCATTGCGAAAGCTTCGGCTCTGTTTTGGGTTGATCTGCCTCGCCCGTTTTCTGATTCTATCTTTGGCCTCGTCGTTGGTTGGGTGAGTAACTGTGGTTTCTGCCTGGTATGGAGTTTGGGCTGATTTAGGTCGCGGCTCTTTTGGTGTCATGCCTTATGTTGCTGGTCTACTGCCTTCTCTGTCCATGGTCATAGATTGCCGGTTTGCTCCCCACCTGACTTGCCTCATGGAAGCTGTATGTGCCTTTTGCCAGGAATGCTCCATCTGACCAGA
>JAODPA010031137.1:0-12468 GCA_025585075.1 Nepenthes mirabilis
AAATATTTATAAATTAAACTCAGCTACTTATCAACACCATTCCTCATGGCCATAGCTATTTATAAATTAAAATGCATACAGATCCCATGGTGTGTTGTACTTATTTCCTAATGGCCATAGCTAAAACTGCTTTAGCACATGTCCAATTACCTAACCGGACTTGAGCTGTTGAAATCCTATCAATGATTTAAAAATGGAGAATTTCTATTGGAGGGATACTCCGCTTTTACTTGGATGCCCTCCGACATCTTCCACTTTTTACTAGTATGTCAATAACCCGGTCGCTTTTTCTAAGAATGTGATTTACGCTACATTTTCAATTTCTTTCTAAAATAATTTCGCAATAGGTAATTAGGACTCTATTTAGGTCTATCTCTTCGGGGTGCTTCTTAAACTTTAGGATTGCCGTGGCTGAATCGATTTCAATGATAATTTTCCATAGCCCTCTTCTCCATGTATCTATAGGAATGTGCCAAATTGTCAAGAATTCTGCTTTGAAAATATTTGCATTTTTTAGCCAGTTATAATATTCAAACACCTATTTCTTTGAAACCTGCTCTTTTATCCTTGTCAACGCCAATATTTGTGTCTATCTTGATCCATTTAGCTTTTGGGGGATCCTTTTGTTAATCTTATTTATAGGTCTGGTACAGTTGTGAGAGGAGGTGAACACTTTGAAATAGAAAGCCGATAAGTGGATCAATTTCTTAAGTCTAGGTGATAAATTCTAATCGTTTTTAAAGAAATGGATTTATTATGCCAAACTTACAACAGCCAAATTATTATAAGAAAAAAATACTTTGTTGTTTATCTGTAGAAACCAGGTTAAAGATAAGTCATGCGGGGAGGGATTTAGAGTGCATGCAAGGGTCATATTTACTTGAAATATGGCTTGCCAAATCTCCCTGACTTTTTATCAGTCTCTAACAATATGCTTGAAAGTTTCTAGAAGTTTATAAAAGGTGCGAGCCGGTGAAGATATTAGTTTCATTCTAAATTTGTAAACGCCTGTAAGTTGTTTATCTCTCAATATAAGCCAAATGAAAATTTTGAATTTCATTGGTGCTTTGATATTTCAAATATTAGTCCACATTAGATTTCTGACAATTGGTTGATCATAAAAGAGATTATAAATCTTTTTGATCTCATACTTTTCAGATGTTATGTCTCAAATTAGCTTGTCTTCACTGTTTGAATGACCTGAGACATGAGTCCCCCATACCGAGCCGCAGCCTTCCTCATTGAGTTTGCCTTCCGCACAAATGTCCTTTGTGTACCTTATTTTTCTTGTGATCTTCTCTCCTAAGCAAGCTTACACATACATCGTCCTTTGTCTAATTTTTCAGAGAAATTTCAGTTTTATTTGGGCCTTCTCTTATAGGATAATGATTGGACTGTCTAGGACGTGTCAGGGGCTTTACTTTCTCCATTTGAATTCATTTGCGGGCTCTAGTATAGTTTCCTCTGTTTCCTCAACAACACGGATTTGCAGCACCTTCCAACAACAACATTTTGATTTGTGGCATTTTAGATTAGGATACCCATCACAACAACAGTTGAATTTAACTCAATCTTATCATCCTAATGTTAAGAGTTGAGATCAAATAGATTGTAATTGGCTAAGCAAAAACGAAATCATTTCAAATCAAGTACTTCTTCTACTTCCGCGGTTTTTGAATCAATTCATGTGCATAATTGGGGACCCTATTCGCATCCCTCATCTCAAGGCCATAATTATTTTTTGACCATAGTGGATGACTATAGTAGGGTAACTTTGGTTCAATTAGTGAAATTCAAATCTGATGCAAGGTATCTTCTACAACCATTCATTCGTAAGGTTCAAATACAGTTTATCTCAAATGTTAGACAAATTTGGACTGATAATGGTCTAGAATTTCAAATGCAAACTTTTTATCACATATGTGAAATTGTTCATCAGAAAACTTGTATTTATACACGCTAGTAAAATACAGTCGTTGAAAGAAAATATCACTATCTTCTCTCTGTAGCTAGGTCTCTTCTTTTTCAAGCCTCTCTAACATGAACTGCCCACTCATGATCATTTAAGGGTGTTGTGCTGCCTCTGCTATGTCTCCATCCTCAAAGACAGTAGAACAAAATTGGATCCTTGAGCTAGGAAATGTATCTTCATTGGTATCCATCTCGAGTCAAAGACTACGAGTCTGTGACCTTGACAGCCACACCATTTGTGTCTAAAGATGCTAGGTTTGTGGTGTCCATTTTCTTCTGATCACACTGTCACAAATCCAGCTGCAATACATGAATCCCAATTAAAATCTGTGCTGCTCTTGGGTGCCTCAGACTGTAATTCCACCCATTATCATCACACCTCAAAGCTCAGCTGAAACAGCACCTTAACACATACGCATCACCCTACTCAGGACAGTGATCCCACTAGTCCTGCAACAGACACTAAACCTCATCTTCACCATCTCGTAGTCAAACACATACTCCTTTTTCCTACCCTACTCCCTTTTCGCCTGATCGTCCTAGCATTTTTTCCAGCCAGGGCGATTCCAAAGTGACAAACAGGAACCCTCCTATCCCCATGACTATCAGTGTCAACTTGCCATTTCTATGAAACCCACACCTCCACGAATTATTTCCATTGCTTACCATCTATCCAAACACCTATCCTATGACAGGTTGTTGCCTTGTCATAAAGCCTTTACAATCTCTCTTTTCCGCACCCATGAACCTAAAACACTTGCAGAGGCTGTGAAAATTTCGCATTAGCAATAGGCTATAGAATCTGAACGTGCAGCTCTAGAGGATAATGGCACTTGGACCTATTGGGGATCACTCTCGTGTGGAAGTCCTTGTGACCAAAGGATTTGGACAGAGTATGTATGTGTGCTAAGAGGAAGGAATCCCGGTCAACTATGTTGATTGTAACCTTCTGGACGGTCAACAGTCAACTCTGTCGGTCAATATGTTGACCGGAAAAGTCGTGAGACAACTGATTATGCTGAAGAAGCAGGACGGACTATTTCGACCGGTCAACGGTGTGATTGACCAACTAATATGAGAGGACGGTCAATAGACTTGACTGACTAAATATGAAAGGTCTGAATTACTGTCAAAGTTTCAAAAGGAGTACAGTTGACCAACCTGATTGGATAGCTGGTAGATGTCATTCTTGAATTTTCAAAAGCTGATCGGTCTGCAGGAGTAGGCATGCGCCACCTGCTGCAAGATAGGGCGTGCGCATGCACACATGCAGACCTTGAAAGTTAAGCATCAACCATCAAATTAGGCTATGGTGATGGATATGTGTATATATGCGTATATATGCATACTCAGAAATTGGGAGAGAAGACACTGGATAAGTAGAGAAGAAGAGTGTGTGAGAAAAATAGAGGAGAGAAAGTAAAAAGAAAGAGAGCTGTGAGTGAAAATAAGGGCGAGGGCTTTGTTTATTTTTACTCTATTCTTATTTTCGCATCCTGTAATTTGTTCTCATACGTAGTGATCCTTTGTAAACTTAGTATCCTGTGATTTTTTTCTTATTTCAGAAGGGTTTTTCACTTAAAAATATTTGGTGTTCATTTTCTTTCCTTTTACTTCTATTTCACAGTGCGTTTTATCAGTTGGCTGCCCATTCCGGCCAATAGAAAGATTGTTCTTGTATACTTGTCAATAGGCCGCCCGTTGTCCGCCAACAAGTGGTATTAGAGAGAGGTTTATAATTTCGTCTGAATGACGTTATCATTATCAAAGAACTTGCTATTCAATATAGAACAGTTTAATGGACAGTACAACTTCATCCTCTGGCTGGAGAGGGTGAATAATATCCTGACTAAAGAAAGAACAATAAAAGTACTGAAGAAGAAGGAAAATAAGTCGAAAAACCTATCAGTAGAGGACTGGCAAGATAAATGAGATCTTACCAATTGTACTATCAAATTATGCCTGCAAACAACACGCATCAGGAAGTCCTTAACCTGACTGATCCGGCTGAGGTGTGGGAGAAGTTAGAGAGCTGATATAAATCAAAATCCTTGACAACCAGGCTTCATATAAAGAAACAGTTTTATAGTCTGCGGTTGTCAGAAGGTGACAGCTTTGAAAAGCATTTGGATGATTTTAATCGGATCGTAACACAGATATCCGCCCTTGATGAGGTAATCAAGGAGGAGGACAAGGCATTGGTGCTGCTAACCTCTCTGCCAGCTTCTTATGACCATATTGTCACTACGCTACTGTTTGGGAAAGACACTCTCAAATTGGACGAGGTCATCGCTTCCTTACTCATTAATGAGTCAAGGCGGTCACAAGGGGCCTCAACGTCTTCTCATAGTAAAATACTTGTGACCAAGTCTAGGAGACGGAGTAGAGGACAAAGCCAGAAGTCTGGAGAGAAAGGACGCAACAAATCTCGTTCGAGGTATCAAAACTTTGAGCGCCATAATTGTAGCTAAAAGGGTCATATCAAGAAATAATACTTCAAGTGGAAGCGTGAGAACGCGAAAAAGGAAAAAGGAGAAAAGGGATGAGGTGAGGACAAGTTTTCCATCTCAGTAGTCACAAGAAGTGATCTCCTGTTGACATGTGAAGAGGATGTGGTAAACCTGACGGACGAGTAGTCTGGTTGGGTGATTGATTTTGGTGTTACCTTGCACGCCACGTCAAGAAGGGAATGTTCACATCCTACACTCTATGAGACTTTGGAGTGATAAGGATGAGCAATGAAGAAATATTTCAAATTATTGGTAAGGGTAACGTTGTATTGGTTACCAATAACGGGACGAATCTGATATTAAAGGATATTTGACATGTTCCTGATATTAGGCTCAATATCATCTTAACTGGTCGGTTTGATGATGTAGGTCGGGACGAAAATGTACTCTGGCGTATACATTATGAAAGCGTTCGCAACGGCCGGAGACGTAAATGCTGCAATCAGTTGGGAAACCAAGAATTTGTGGCACAGAAGGTTGGGCCACATGAGTGAACGCGGATTACATCATTTGGCCAGGAAGGGCCTTATTGCCAGAGTGAAGAAGGATGGACTAAGAACGTGTCCTCACTACTTGGCCGGCAAACAAAGAAGGGTCTCATTTCATAGAGACTTGTCCTCTCTAAAGGCAGAATTGTTTGATCTTATCCACATAAATGTGTGTGGACCATTCAAAGAGAAGTCGTTTGGTGAAACTCAATATTTCATCTCTTTCATTGACGATTATTTTAGAAAACTGTGAGTCTATCTATTGAAAATCAAGGACCAGATTATCGGTGTATCTGAACAATTTTATACCCTTGTTGAGCGAGAGACAGGGAAGAAAATGATGGCTGTCCGAAGTGACAACGGCGGTGAATACATAGGGTCATTTGATGCCTATTGCCGATCACATGGTATTAGGCATCAGAAAACACCTCCAAAGATGTCACAGTTGAATGGAGTGGCTGAGCAGATGAATTGTACCCTTCTAAAAAGAGTACAGTGTATGCTTTCTAAAGCTGAGCTTCCCGGATACTTTTGGGCCGCAGCATTGAAGACGGCGACCTACATTATAAATAGGTCACCCAGTAAACCCTTGAAGGGTGAAGTGCCAGAAAAGATATAGTTAAATAAAGAGCCATCTTATGATCATCTGCGAGTGTTTGGATGTAAAGCCTTTATCTATGTCTCAAGAGATGAAATGATAAAGTTGGAGTCAAGGACGATACATTGCGTCTTTCTGGGTTATGGAGAAGATGAGTTAGGTTACAGATTTTATGATCCAACTGGAAGAAGACTTGTTTGGTTAAGGGATGTAACCTTCGTTGAAGATGAAACAATTAAGGATATTGGCCAAAAAGCCAAGTGTGATGGCGAGTAGATAGACAAAGTGTCAAAGTTGTCCGTCCGGTATCTCTAGAAGACAAGGACAACGGTCCTATGGCGATCGATTATAATGGAGAGGAAACAATGACTCCTGATGAAGACCGGGATGAAGTCATCCATCAACCGGCCGAGGATCTACCTATCAGACAATCCTCATGAAACAGACGGCCATCCGTCCGTTTGTTACCTAATAAGTATACTATGTTCACCGATGTCGGAGAGCCTGAAACTTATAAAGAAGCTATGGAAGACGAGGATAAGGAGAAATGGCTGGAAGTCGTAAAGAATGAAATGTGTTCTCTACATGAAAATCAAATATTTGACTTAGCCAAGCTTCCTAAGGGGAAGAGACCTTAAAGAACAACTGGGTCTTTCGACTGAAGACGTCCAAAGACTCTATGCAGTTGAGATACAAGGCACGGCTAGTGGTAAAAGGCTTTAGTCAACAAAAGAGACTTGATTTTGATGAGATTTTTACTCTAGTGGTGAAGATATCTTCCATAGAGGGTTGTGTTGGCATTGACAGCTGCCCAAAATTTGAAAGTGGAGCAGATGGACGTTCGGACAACCTTTTTTCATGGTGAGTTGGAAGAAAAAATCTATATGGAGCAGCCAGAAGGGTTCAAGGCTAAAGGAAAGGAGCAACTAGTTGTCATCTAAGGAAGAGTATGTATGGATTGAAACAAGTTTTAAGACAGTGGTATAAGAAATTTGAATCAGTCATGATTAGTCAAAGATACCGATGAACTACTTGTGATCACTGTGTTTTTATACAAAGGTTTTTAGAATACGACTTTGTTATCATTCTCCTTTATGTAGACGATATATTGATTGTTGGACGAAATAGTACTCGGATAAAGAAGTTGAATGAGTAACTTGGGTAATCCTTTGCCATGAAGGACCTCGGAACTGCAAACCAGATTATTGGTATTAGAATCATTCGCGATCGGGAGGTAAGGAGACTATGGTTGTCTTAAGAAAACTATTTTGAGAAGATACTTCAACGATTCAATATGGATAAGTCCAAACTTTTCAGCACTCCACTTGCAAATCATCACAAGTTGAGCAGTTGCTAGTGTCCATATTCTGACGAAGAGAAAGCATAAATGAGAGGCATTCCCTACTTATCAACCGTAGGAAGTCTCATGTATTCCATAATATGCACCAAGTCAGACATAGCACATGCTGTTGTATAGTCAGCTAGTTTCTGTCCAATCCAGGGAATAAACATTGGTCCGTAGTAAAGTAGATTATGAGATATATCCAAAAAATTTTCAAGAGGTGCTTGTATATTAGAAGTGATAAGCCTCAATTGGTAGGCTAGTCGAATGCTGATATGGCCAGAGACATTGACAGTCACAAGTCCATTTCAGGATACTTGGTGAAATTTGTAGGAAGGGCAGTTTTCTGACGGTCCAAGTTACAAAAATGTGTTACTCTCTCCACTATTGAAACTGAGTAAATTGCTGTGATAGAAACTTGCAATGAGATGTTGTGGATGAAGAAGTTTGTCCAGAAACTAAGCCTTGAACAGGAAAAGTATGTGGTACTCTATGACAGCCAGAGTGTCATTTATCTATACAAGAACTCCTTACTCCATTCAAGATTAAAACATATTGATGTGTGATATCACTGGGCGAGAGATGTATTAGAAGTCGGTCTACTGTTACTGAAAAAGATTGACATTAAAGAGAACGGGGCAGATATAATGACCAAGATTCTACCGAAGGGGAAGAACGAAGCATGCTGCAGGCTAGCCGAGATGATTGACTTAACTTCCTCACGGTTGTGAGGGGAAGTTTGTTGAGGATCACTTCCGTATGGAAGTCCTTGTGACCAAAAAATTTGGACGGAGTACGTGTGTGTGCTAAGAGGAAGGAATCCCGGTCAACATAATTGATCGGAACCTTTTGGATGGTCAACTCTATCGGTCAATACGTTGACCGAAAAAGTTATAAGATGATTGACTCTATTAAAAAAAAAGGACAGACTATTTCGACCGATCAACGGTGTGATTGACCGACCAATATGAGAGGACGGTCAACAGAGTTGACCGACCGAATATGGAAGGTCTGAATGACTATCAAAGTCTCAAAAGGTGTACAGTTGACTTATCCGATTGGGTAGTTGGTAGATGTCATTTTTGGGATTTCAAAGACTGATCGATTTGTAAGAGCAAGCATGCGCCGCCTGCTATAGGACAGGGCGTGCGCATGCACAAATGTAGACCTTAAAAATTGAGCACCAACCATCAAGTTAGGCTATAGTGGTGGACATGTGTATATATGTACACTCAGAAAATTGAGGAGAAGATACCGGATAAGTAGAGAAAAAGAGTGTGTGAGAAAAATAGAGGAGAGAAAGTAAAAAGAAAGAGAGCTGTGAGTGAAAACAAGTGTGAGAGTTTTGTTTACTTTAACTTTGTTCTTATTTTCGTATCCTGTAATTTGTTCTCGTACCTAGTGATCCTTTGTAAATTTAGTGTCCCGTAATTTTTTCCTTATTTTAGAAGGGTTTTCCACGTAAAAATATTTGGTATTCATTTTCTCTTTTCCTACTTCTATTTCTACTTTATAGTGCGTTTTATCAGTTGGCTGCCCATTCCGACCAATAGAAGGATTGTTCTTGTATACTTATCAGTAGGTCGCCTGTTGTCCGCCAACAGGACCATTACTGGGTTACCTCCTCACAAACAGGCAATTGAATGCAAGTATGTCTACAAGATAAAATTGAATTCTGATGGAACATCAAACAAACAGAAAACTCAATTAATTGCCTAGGGGTATACACAATACAAGGGTTTTGACTACAAAGAAACATTTAGTCCAGTGGCCTGGGTCACTGGCGTTCACATATTTCTTGCCTTAGCTGCCATTCACAATTGGCACATTGGTCAGTTAAATGTGAACAACTCATTCCTTAATGGTGATTTTAACAAAGAAATTTACACGGAATTGCCTCCGGGTCACATGATTAAAGGGGAGTCCCAGACAAGGGTAATAGATTCATTTGTCGATTACACAAATCACTTTGTGGCTTGAAACGAGCCTCAAGTTAATGGAATGCCAATTTTACCACTTCTCTTACTGGCATTGGTTTTTATCAATCTAAATCTGACAGGATCATACCCATTATCCAATAACTGATAGGAGTGGAAGGCTATCGTTGCTGCCGTGTGTTGGGATTTTCCGGAACAAAAACATATACAACCAGCATAACAGGAAACGAACCTCTCGAATCTCCCATCTTGCCAGCCACCAAATACCATGAAAGCTCAAAGAATAAAATCATGCAATTAAGTACACAAGTTGTATGATAATATTTAATATAAAAAATCCTTCTCAACCAATAAAAAAATCACGAGACATACTTTAAAAAAAATCCATAATAAAAGTATTTGGTTACAAATCCAACATTTTTTAAAATCCTTTCACAACAATCCTTGTGAATGAATAGTTGAAACAATTTCAACACACCTAATAACCCATTTGAGAATAATATAGTAAAAAACGAGCAGTTAAAAAGTAATATGTCCTAAAAACAAACTAGAAAAACATACCCGAGTTTAGTAAAAAATAAAACTCAAATCGAACCTTAATTAGATGTGAAATCTCTTTCTCTTCTCTCCTTTCTATATTATCTCTTTTTATGCAATAACCTTTGTGTCATATGATTTCTCCTTTTGCCCTAAAAACCAAAACATTGTCTTTTATATCCCGTATGGCCGCTTAAGTGGCTAGTTCGCAACCATCTCGGGGTGTACTACTTGAAATCTCCTCAGTCCTGGTGCTTAAGCAACCAATTTGTGGTTCTCTCATAGATAGCTATTGGAAGTCCTCCCAAGTCTAGTTCTTAAGTCACCAACTCAGCGGCCATTTCACGGAACCTCCTGCAAATAATTTTGCTCAAGTGACACTCATGCAAGCCTTGCGCAGAATACCTAGCAGCTTCGGAAGTTAAAAGAATACTTCCATTCGATATGAGACTTACAAGAAAATGATCCAATCTCAATATTTCAAAAAACTAGCCTCATGCATTCCCCTCCACTAAAAGAACCAAGCCACTCAAACGTCTACCGTCCGAGTGACATGGCCCAGCCTCTGTACTTAGTGTGGATGAGGCAGATTTGACCCACCCGGGATCTGACCCGGTTAGTGAAGTCAATTTCCACCTCTATACTTTTGATGGTGCTGAGGATTCGTGCGTTTCTATCCTGCCATATTCTGATCTTCACGTCTGTCTGCAAATTACGCATTCAATTTCCAGAATTTCTTCCTTTCCACTTTGTTATACTATATTCTAGAGTTTCCAGGTTCTGAGAATCTAATACCAATGGAGCTGGCATTAGCAAATTCTTAGCACCATAGCCAAACAAGGCCTTAAATATACCCTGTCAAGGTAGATTGGGATGGAAATGGTTCAGTCCCTGCCAAGACAAGAACAATTTCTACATGTAGGTGGTACCTACTAATTGGTAAGAGTACTTGATGGCCATGGCAGTCTTCCTTTAGCTAGTAAAAGGATGCAACAATAATTATAACTACTAAATTTGCCAGTAAAACTCAGCGTTTTGTTTGCAATATAGCTTTTTGTAAAGAACTACATCATATGGGTGAGTTTCTGAGGCATGAGTGTTTCATCCACTGCATTTTTCCTTTATGCAGTATTTGGACCTGAGGAATGTAGAGAAGACAGGATAGTTCGAAAGGAAGCATAAACCTATAACAAATTATTTAAAAGGAAAATACATTTCTCTTCATTCTGTTCCTTAATTTTCTAGAGCTCCTTATTCTAGATTTTTTGTAAAAAGAACAAAGATGGCATCAACCTCTTATGGTTATTATCACGATAAAATGCATGAAATTACTTAATTATATTGTTTTATTTCAACAGCTTTATCTTGGCTTTGTTGGGATTCGATTAGAACACGTACAACCCGGCGCAGTGGAACAAATTTAAAGCCCCCATCAAACATCAATTTCCAAATTAGTGAATACAAAAAATATAATAATATACAACGTTTTTAATGTGGAAAACCCTTTTCAATCAAAGGAAAAATTATAAGATAAATTCCGAACAAATTCACTGTAATAATAGTGTCGATTACAAATAACCTTTTCAGAAATTCTTTTACTACAATTTAAGTGAAAAATAGTTAATTACAACCCCTTCAACATATCTAACAACTCACAAGAAAAAGTACAACGAGAAATAAGAATAACAAAATAAAATACATCCTAGAAATCCACTATAGAACAACTTACTTGACCTTCGTGAAGATGGAACTCAAATCGAATTTCAATCGAATGCTAAATATCTTTCCTTTCTCTCTCTCTCCTATTTCTCTGTATGACGCTTTTTATATAAGATATGATTTTCTGATATCCTAAAATTACGTCAGACACAATTTTATACCACGTTTGATGCTAGATCGTAAATTAGGCGTGCATCGCACACCAATCCATTGAAATACGGAGTCAACCCTTAGGCGACCTCAATTTGGAATCGAAGCATAGGCGTGAATTAGGTGCCTCTCATGTGCCACTTTGCTGATTTTCGACTGATCATCGGTCGATCCTCGCACGAATATCGATGAATTTTTAATATCTTTTATGGATTGAATCACGCCATTTATTATAGCACTCACGGGAGAGTGATTGAAACCTACCATGCTTATCTTCAAATGCTAAATTAGTACTGCATTAAAAGATCCAACAACTACGCTGACAATTACAACATACGAAGGGGCATTTATATTCGGTTTGCTTCCACGCATTGATCAAATTCTTAACAGTGACATGAGTAACTGTACCAGCACCCAAAACTTTGAAAAAAAAAAAAATTACAGAATGCAAAAACAGAATCCTTGAAAACACAGCTTAGTTGACGGTTACTTTTCCGACCATGCCGGCGCCCTGGTGGGGAGAACAGTAGAAACTGTAAGTACCTTTCTCCGTCAAGGTCACCGAGTAAGTCTCTCCCGGTCCGTTGAGAAGATCCTCCTCCGACATTGAAATCTTTGCCGCGTTGACCCCGGCTGGAACTTCATCCTCATCAAAGACCACGTTGTGCGGGAACCCAGCATTGTTCTTGAACACAATCTTCTCGCCGGCGCTGACGGTGAAGTTGCCGGGAACGAACGCCAACGACCCATCATCGCCGCCGAGCAACACCTCAACGGCCATCGCATTGCTAGCCATCATTACACTGGCTGCGGTAGCGACAACGGCAGCCCCCACCTGCTTCAGTGACGCCTTGACGCCGATCCTCGGGGCCGCAGCCACCTTAGCGGAGGTGGTTACCTTGACGACGCCGGCGGCCTTGAGGCCGGTGAAGGAAGGGATGGCAACAGCAGAGGAGGTGACGGTGGCCATTCGAAGGAACGCTCTCAATCTACGCTGTTTGCGCCTTAGTTTTGTGGGAAAACAAAAGATGGAGCAAAGTTTTTTAATATCGACGTGTGTGGCTTCGAATGGTTTAGGGATGAGTATGGCCATAGACGACGGACGATTGATTGGGATTATCTGTTCTTATTTCTGATTGGATGGCTTGGATGATATCCGATGACGTGGAATGATGATGGGGCTATGTAAGGCTGATATTTTTTTTATTATTTTATT
>JAODPA010031159.1:0-12467 GCA_025585075.1 Nepenthes mirabilis
AAAATTTTGATTCGATTCAACTTTCAAATAAAAGTAAACTTGATATATTTTAAAATTCTCTGTCAATCACACCCCTGAGCCCACCTTCTAAATAATCCTTATTTATTTTTATCTTCCAAATGTTATAATTTAGTTATCTTCAAATTGATCCTACCCAATTACAAATAAATCCTTCAATAATTCAATTATAACCCAATTCTCCACCATCTACCAAAATAATTAGATTTAGCCTAAAATGTGATCGATGAATATCTAAAGCCATAAGACCCAAAGATCAATTATCATGTCAAAAAAAATATTTTATAATTAATGCATTTTAATTAATGATCACGCATCTAAATAACCTATGTGTAAAATATCGAAGTGTTTCATGTGTAATATCTAAAAATTATGATGTAAACAAACAAGCAAGAAAATTTTAAATCTCTCTGATACTGGTAAAATGTCTTATCAGACTTTTAAAAGAAAAAAAACAGACTATAATTTGGTGGTGTAAGAACATATCTTATTTATGATAAAGTATTTTTTTAAAAACTCTCTCTACGTCTCCAACCATGTGAAAATAAATTGAGATTTCAAATAGTTAATTAACATATTTATTTTATTTGTAAGGTAAATGAGAACAATTTTTAAAATCAGTTCATTATTTGGATTTTATTGGCCACTTGTATCATTATTTTAAAATCAAATAATGAGAACATAATATCATCAATGTAAAATCAGTTCCACATAATTTGACAAAATCTTTAAATGCAGACAGAGATTTTCAGAACTTGTTACGTGAAACTAAGGTAGCAACATAATCATCTTAGATTTGAAATTGAATGTACTTTGGTTCAAATGTAATATGATATATGAAGATGTATTATATCGTGCTGGATGCATGTATTATAGGATAGGGGGATTCTGCTCCGTGGAGCCCAATTCGAAGCCCAATTCGTGGAGTAACGGCCCAAACGACAAAACCGACCAAGCATCCCAGAACAACTTATGTGGTGGCCAGTACTCACAGCCAATGGGCGTCGCCTACAGCCCATTAATATGACTGTCGGGCGATAGTGGTGGCGCAGGGGAAACGAGCCAATAGGAGAGAGTCAGCACTACCAATCATGGGTCACGTCGCTGCCGACAGTTCTTCGACCAATCCCAACATAAAAGGTAAACCAGGCGTGACCTGCGATACCTGATGGTCTACCTGCCACCCCAAAGCGACAACTGACACACTGGCGACCACCGTCAATAATCAGCGGCTGACGAATCCCTACGACGAGAATTCTCGTGCCCAAAGCCCCCAATCAGGAGGTCTATAAAATCCCTCTCTTTCTATAGGTGAAGGGATTAGATCATGAATAATTGACTCTACATTTTGCGAGTTAAACTCCAAAACCATTTTCCAGATTTGACCTTCTCAGCCTTCTCAAGCAACGTGAGTTAGCCACCCGCTGCGGTGCATTTCGGGAGTCAGGCCTCCCATTACTCGCTTACTAATCTTCCATTCTTGCATTCACGCACCCTTAATACACTTGCAGCATATTTCAGTGAACCTCTAAGCGTGCGCCCATTTCTGTTCATTGCGGAAAATTGCTGACTTGAGTATCGGAGTATTTTCGGTGGAAGAAATCTCACCGGGTCTCTAACCTCCTATTTATTAGTTGTGTTGTGCAGATCCCAAATTAACAGAGACGAAAATCGGACCCACTCGCGACCACCTCCAAATGACGAGGAATCTACAAGCTCCTTAATCCATATGACAATCGAGACTCATGACATAATATTGGCGTCGTCTGTAGGAACGAGACAAGAAGCCTAACATCTCCTTCTCACACCCATTCCTTCGCAACAAGATGGCAAACACCAGGGCACAAGCCAGTGCCCCAGCAACTGATGCCGATGCCCGTGGTGACGACCCTTCAGTGGGTTGCCGCGCAGACGTCCGTTTGGAGCCCGACATTCACCGTCTAATAGCGGACATGGGCAATATGAGGCTGGTGATCCAGGCCCTCTGTAATCGATTGGGCACACAATGGATGGGGGCCGCTCCTCCAGCATCCCAGGCGTCCCCTGTAGGCGGGGAAGGCGTCGTGTAGGAGCCCCGAGCAGAAGAGCAGATTAACTTGATGATGCCAGGGCCCAAGCGGCCTCCGCCAACAGGGCCCGGTCTGTTGCTGAAAGCCACCCTAGTCGGGATGAGCGGGAGGAGAGCCCAGAGCGGCGTAACTCCCACGACCAAGGGAGGCCGACGGTTACAGACTCCAATAGTGCGTGGCCACTCCGCGGGGGAAGTTGCCATAGCCAACAAGTTCAGCAACTCCAACAGGGTCACACGAAGCTCCGCGACATCATCAATGTGCATAGAAGTGAGTCCGACCCACCGATGGAGGAGAAGGTGAAAATATTTTGGGATTTCCTATACAAGGAGAGACCCGCACGATCCTCCACTGACTTGCAAAGGTCACCCTTCATCACAGATCTCTAGACCTAGCCGCTCCCTCACAAGTTCAAGATGCCCGTACCGAAAGGGTATGACGGGACTAAGGATCTGATAGATCACTTCAACTGCTTCCGTATTTACCTATCCTTTCAAAAAGCGAGCGAGGCTATGATGTATCAGTGCTTCCCTGTCACTCTCAAGGGGGACGCGCTGCTTTGATTTCACAGCCTCCTACCAAATTCCATCCGCTTCTTCGATGAGCTCGCGGACAAGAACCGATTCGCCTCCAATCGGAGAGAGGAGAAGCAATCGTGACATCTGATCCGCCTCCGCCAGAGGTCGGATGAACGATTGAAGCAATTTTTCAACTGCTTCATTACTAAGACGTGCCGGATCCTTCAGTTCTCTAACGAGTTAAAACTTCACACCTTCATTGCTACGTTGGTAGTAGGGGACTTCTTCAAGTACCTATCGTATTAGCGCCCTCAATCCTTCCAGAAAGTAGAAGTCATTGCCTGAGCCTACATCTATGCAGAGGAAACCAATGAGGTAAAGTGTCCTGAGGGTGTGGGCCGCCCTCCGGAGGTTCCCAAACCTACCACCGGCAAGAAGAGGAATGGCGACAGTAGCCGCTTGCAGGAGCGCCGCAGGCAGTCACGTCCTTCATCGAGGTTGAGGAAAGAGCATGGGCCGACGTCCTTGACTCCTCTAAACGATACTCGCGCAAATATCCTGATACAGATTCAGGATAAAAAGTTCTTCAAGGGGCCGAAGGGCCCGAGCAACAATGACCAGATGAAGTATTGTCAGTACCACCGCTGCCTTAGACATTTCACGGAGAACCGTCGGACCTACAGCAGGAGATAGAAGACCTGATCAGTCTTGGACACCTTAAATGATTTGTGAAGGGCTCGGGGCAGGCCCCCGCAGCCTCAGAAAGTGAGGCAAGTGAGCCTCCCAGGAACCGTACGGGTGTCGGTGTGATTAGCGTGATCTCAACCTCGCCGGCAGAGAGCAGTAGGTAGACACAACCCAAGTAGATTTCCAGTAGCAAAAGAGGGAAGATAGGAGATAGGAGATAGGAGATAGGAGTGATGTCATTAGCTTTAATAGTGACGATATAACTCATATAACCTTCTCCCATTCTGAAACCCTTTTTATATCCGTCATTCTTTCAGATGATACAGTTGACTACCAATTGAAACGGGTCTTCATTGATAATAAAACTCTCAAAATTTACTATATCTTATTACCTTTTTTAAGCTTAGATTGAGACGAAGCCAAATAAAAGTGGCCGATGGCCCTCTATACGGCCCGGGCAACGAACCTATACCTGTACACAGGATAGTCCAGCTAGAGGTCATGATAGGACCTTACCCACTCATTACAACATGGGAGTTAATGTTCCTTATCGTTGATCTATCGTCCGTTTACAACGCCATCCTGGGCAAACCTTTCCTCACGACCTTCGGGAACATTACATCAATTCTTCATCTAAAGATGAAGTTTCTAATCCCGTGTGGCATGGGGGAGGTGCTCGGGGACCATGTGATGGGACGGACGTGCTACTTATCCCAAGTTGCTCCAGCGGCGCCAGACGCCAGGATGGAGACTTAGATCACCGCGATGAAGCCACGCTGCAACAAACCTAGTCATAAGAAGCAACCGAAATAATTCCTTTGGATTCTGCCGAGTTAGAAAAGTGCATACATGTGGGCAGCTCTCTCCTCCTACCGACCGTGATCGATTAATCACCTTCCTGTGGAATAACTCTAACATGTTCGCATGGATTCCCGTTGACATACCCAAAATTTTGGCCGGAGTAATGATCCACAAGTTAGGCCTCAACCCCGGCCACAAGCCCATGTGGTAGGAGCGCAGGAACCACTTCGTCGAAAAGTTGGTAGCTACAAGGGAGAAAGTAAAAAGACTATTTGATACTTGATTTATTAAAGAGTTTTAATATCCAGGTTGGCTATCCAACGTTGTGCTCATGAAGAAGAGCCACGACAAGTGGCGGATGTGCGTGGATTTCACTGACTTAAATAAAGCCTGCCCAAAGGACAGCTTCCCTTTCCCTCGGATCGATTAGCTGGTGGACTCCACGTCCGGACACGAGCTCCTGAGCTTCATGGATGCTTACTTAGGTTACAACCAGATCAAGATGCACTCGGACGATGAGAAGCACATCTCCTTCATGACCGACCAGGGGACGTACTACTATAAGGTGATACCCTTCGGCCTCAAGAATGCCGAGGCAACCTATCAGCGCCTAGTAAACAAGATGTTTGAGGCTTAGATCGGGAAGAGCGTGGAAGTGTACATCGACGACATGCTCGTAAAAAGTAAGGTAGCCGACGACCACGTCTGTGACCTAGAGGAGATCTTCCAGGTGCTCTGGGCACATAGAATGAAGTTCAACCTGGCCAAATGCTCATTCGGGGTGACCTCCGAAAAGTTCATAGGTTTCATTGTGTCATAACGCGGTATGGAAGCGAACCCGAAAAAAATCAGGGCCATCCTCGACATGAACCCTTTGCAAACGGTGAAGGAAGTATAGAAACTCACAGGATGACAAGCAACCCTCTCACGATTCCTAGTCAAGTCTGCAGATAAATACTTGCCCTTCTTCAAGGTGCTTAGAGGGATAAAATTGTCTGAATTTCGGTAGACCGAGGAATGTGAAGAAGCTTTCAAAGAGTTAAAGGCATACCTTGTCCGCCCGCCTCCCTTGAGCTAACCGTGCATGGGAAAGGACTTATACCTCTACTTAGCTACGTCAAACACGCTACTCAGCTCTGTGCTAGTCAGAGAGTATGAGGGAGCGCAACAACCAGTGTATTACATAAGTAGGGTACTGACAGATGTGGAAACCTGCTACCCGCACACCGAAAGGATCGCGTTGACACTCATCTTTTCAGCACAGAAGCTATGACCCTACTTCCATGCTCACCGGATCATCGTTCTAACGGATCAACCCCTGAAGTCAATCCTACAGAAGCCAGAAACCTCCAAGTGACTAGTCAAGTGGGCTATAGAGATGGGAGAGTTAAACGTGGAGTTTCGATCGCGACTGATCATCAAGGGTTAGGCCCTAGTAGACTTCATCGTCGAGGCAGCGACCCCGACTATAGACGACCCTCACAGCCCGAGGATTGTGGACGATCTTGACGTTCCAACATGGACCCCGAATGTGGATGGGTTATCCACTCAGACAGGTAGCGGAGTCAGAGTCTTGCTTAGGACTCTAGATGGCGGGGAGATTAAGTACTCTGTTGCGCTGACCTTTTCCACTACTATTAATATGGCGTGATACGAAGCCCTTCTTATAGGACTTCGTCTAGCAAAAAACTACTCCGTCAAGTCGCTGGTGGTGCAGAGTGACTCGGAGCTCGTGGTCAATCAAATCTAAGGAACCTTCAAGGCATCGAACCCTCAGCCCACAAGGTACCTGGTGAGAGTAAAGGCCCAGATCCAAGACTTCGAGCGCTTTAAGATTGAACACGTGCCTAGAGTCAAAAATTAAAAAGCTGACCGGTTGGCTAGGGACGCAACTGCAGGATCTCTGGAGCAGTATGCGAGAGACCTATCGGAAACCCTGGCCGTACCCAGTGTTGATGTCTCAAACTAGGAGGTGCTGCAGATTGATGAGGGCAATAACTAGATGACCTTGTACCAAAAGTATCTAACGGACGAAATATTAGCCGAAAATGCCGATGAGGCCAAACGGATCAAGAAGACGGCATGCTGGTATACAATCATCTATGGGAGACTATACAGACGAATATATTCCACTCTTGATCTAAAATGCCTTACCCCTGAAAAGGCTGAGTACGCCTTAATCGAAGTCCGCCTAGGCATATGCGGCTTGCACGTTGGAAGGAAAAATCTTGCATTTGAGATCATGCGCTAGGGTCTTTTTTGGCCCACAAGGAAGCGAGATGCCTTGAAATTTGTGAAGAAATGTGAAAGCTGTTAAGTCCACCGATCCATGACATACCTTCCACATACGGAGCTATGCAACCTTCAGTCCCCATGTCCATTTGCACAGTGGGGGCTCGACATCCTCGGGCTGCTATCTCTGATTTTCGGACAAAGAAAATTCTTCATTGTCGGCATCAATTACTTCACCAAGTTGGTAGAAGCAGTCCCTCTGGCTCGAATTACCAAGCAGAACACGACAGAGTTCCTCCGTCAAAATATCATCTGTCGCTTTGGGATTCCCGAGGTCATAGTGACCGACAATGCAACTCAATTTACCGGCAAGCAATTCACCAAATACTATGCAAGTCTACGAATCAGGTTGGTCCATACGTCTGTGGCATATCCTCAAGCAAACGGGCAGGTCGAAGTCACCAATCGCACGCTACTACATGGGTTGAAGACCAAGTTGGAGGACGCAGGGGGCTCGTGGATTGATGAGCTGCCTTCCGTGCTCTGGTTGTATCGAACAATCCCATAGGAATCAATAGGAAAGACACTATTCAGTCTGTGTTACGGGGCTGAAGCCGTGGTTCCTGTTGAAGTAGGTGTACCCTGCCTATGGGTCGAGTGTTTCAATCTGGCCATGAACTTCCAGATACTTAGAGAATGCTTGGACCTGCTCCCAGAAGTTTGAGACGCAGACCACCTGAGAACCCTAGCCTATCAACAGCGTATTGCACTATACTACAACAAGCGAGTGAAGGCACGCCCGCTTGAGGTTGGAGACATGGTCCTCTAGAGCGTAAAGGCCACGGGAAAAGCCGCGAGCAAGAACAAACTTTTCCCTTGCTGGGAAGGCCCGTTCCTCGTCTCCGCAATCCTCCGAAGCGGAGCGTACAAGCTATGCGCCCCAAACGGCAAACTGGTTTCTCGGACCTAGAACGCTGCCAACCTGAGAAAATACTACCTATAACATGGCGTTGACCCAGGTAAGGCATACATGCACATTATGAGGAATGTTTGTATATGCATTGTGTTTTCATTTAATAAAATTAGTCATTCCTGTTAGATTGTATTTCTGTTCATGTAAGTGTTTCTATGTATGACATTTCAAAAAACAAAACGACCTAGATTGCTCCTAAGCCGAGAGTACTATTGTCCGTCCATAAAACGAGGCCTTAGCACTGTGCTAAGCGGCTCGAGAGCGGCTACCTCAAAACCTCGACCTCGTGTCAAGTGGCCCGAAGCAACTCCAAAACCTTAGCCTCATGCCAAGTGGTCCACTAGCGGTCTTGTCTCAAGAAAATTTCTCAGGCGAGACCTGTCGCGGATCCCAGAGTTGCTTGGATAGAAAACACCTTCCGGAACGTTAGGAAGCACAAGCGAGGAAATCCTGCCGCGCAGGCGGATACCGTCCTAGAACTTGGCCTCTGGGACAAGGTTCGCCTCCAACGGATTGACCCGTGCCCTCAGATCTCTGGATAGGCGGGAGTTGTCGTCATGAAGAGCAGTGACCATCTCCTTCAGCTGCTTGACCTCCTGCCATAGACTTGCAGCTTCCAGTGCCCGCAGTCTATTATCCTTCTTTAAGCGCTTGATCTCCTCCTGCATCTGCTTGTTTTCTCCTTGTAGCGGTTCGCTCTCCTCTCAGAGGAAAAAAACCTTGACTCTTACGCGTTAAGCAATCTCTTGCCTGCGGAGAAAGTTCCCATGTAGTTGAGCAACCAACTCGTCGAAAGAACTAACCTCCCTAGGAACCTGCATGGAAAGAGAGAAGGTCAAAAGTTCTCGGAACTCCAAACTGCAGATGAATGTTCAGCTCGAAATGATTATACCTGAGCTGAAGTTGCATCCGAAAGGCAGGCTAAGTCTCCAAACGCGGATAAGCCTGTGGTCTCCAAGTGTTCAGCCGCGACTTCTACGAAGCTTGGATGGTCTGGAGCCACGGGAGGCAATAGAATGCTTGGGGGCTCTGACCCCTGAGCCGTTCCAACTGCGACAGTCTCCAAAGTCAACTTAGCACTTGGCGGGTTGGCCTCCTGTACGGCTTCAACGTCCAACACCACAGGAGCATCTTCCTAGATGCCCGCCTCCAGAAACGGCTCGACAGAAGCTCCAGCAAGCTCTGAAGATCCCTCCAGAGTTGGTGTTAGCCCCGGCGCGCTCCCTCCCTCCGGCTCCTCAAGAACTAACATGCCGCCCTTGCAACCGGTGCACCCTCAACAATCATCTCCAACGGCTCCAGGTCAACAAAGGAACTCGGAGAAGACCCTTCACCAAAATGGAGCTCCACCGCAGGGACACCATACTCAGCCAATGCCACAATGGGAATTGGTTCCCTCCTGTTGTCCGACGCTTGACGTAGCCTCCAAGGTTGGGCTCTGGGCTCATGCAGTGGACCCTGCGGCCAACCTCTGCAATCTTCGGGTGGAGGTACCTCCAGCCTCCCTCAACCTCTTCAGTGGAGCCTCGATCTCCTCTTCATCTAAAGACGACTCCAACAGTAAGCAACTCTCCTCAGCATCTTCTCTAAATAGCTCAAGAATCACGACATCCTTGGGCTTCTTCTTCGAAGGGCCAGCGACACCCCAACTAGATGAAGGGCCCCACCTGGTGGCTTCAAAAGTGAGGGACGTCAGATAGTAGCCCTGAACGGAGAATGTCGTCATCTAGGAGTTAATAGCGGTGACCAACTCCACCGTATTCTTAGTATCCTCTGAGGACGCTTTCCTGTGGAAGTCCTCTGAGATTGGGCCCCACTCACGCAAGAGCTCAGAGTCAGGAGACTCTTGCAGGAAGTACCGTCTCTTTCAGTTCTTCACGGAGTCAGGGTTGTCCCCTGAAATTGGAAATCGATTCTCAAAGACATAGAGATCCAATCCTCCAACTCCGTGAAGTGGAAAATCAATCTCGCCGCCTTTGCATTGAACGCACCGGTATGAAGGCGGGAGAACATACACAGCGAAACTAGGTAATGAACGGTGTTGGGGTAAAGCCTCGTCATAGGAACGCCCAATGCCTCAACCAGCGCGTACAGGGTGCATAGCATGGGGGTAGCGAAGACCCCCTCTTAGATGGTGCTCGTAAACAGTGACGAAGCCATCTGGAGGGACGTTAGCTCTACAAGTGGAGCTAGGAGCACGATAAGCCTAATCGCTAGGGATCTCGTAATCTAGCATCAAAGCAATGATAGCACTCATCGTCAAAATGGAACCCGTGTTGTCGACCCTATGGCAACTCGCCCTAGAAGTTCGTGAAGAGGAAGGAGACCCTCTCTTCTTTGCCATCTCTCTCTCTCTATCGACCGAGTTGAAAACTTTCAGCGTAAGGAAACGTCAAAGAAGGGATTTCGTTGTAACACCGCTTAAATTGACAATGGGGTGCCAGCATGTGAGAAAACCAAAACCCAAACTTTCGCTTTGTTCTGAAGACAAAGCGTGCTAGTGGAAAGCTAACGGACGCCCTCTACGTGGCAAACCCCTGAAACTTCGCGCCTTTCCATGGCGAATCATTATGGCGCAGCACCCCGTGATCCCGCACACATTTAATGTGCCAGATGGCCAGGCGGATGTGACGTCCACATGTAGCGTTTGAGCTCTTACAACGTCAGCCGCCAAAAGTCTCCTCCTGTCATGTCCTCCCGTCGACGATTTGCATTAAGGTTCGAGGGATGAGACCGGCAGAACAGACAGCGGGTATCTAAAGATGCTCAAATGTGCAAAACGGGGTGCGACGTCACGAAAGAAGCAAATTGCCCTTGAAGGGTAACCCAAAAATGCAATCAATAAGAAAAGTTGCGTGCTACAGGATAGAAGAACAAAGACGAATGGCTACTTTTTTTATTAATCAAGGCTTTCTTTATAAAGTATAAAATTTACAACAGTTAAAGTACAAGAAAGAGGATGAACATATGGCACGGGGCCTAGGCCCCTAAGAAACTGCTTTGGATGCTACGAGCACGCTGGGAAACGTGATCTACTTGAGATTACCGCGATCCCACCGTTGGTAACCCAACAAGCGCAAGCACCGGGAGCAGTCGGGTGTTGGTCAGCTTCTGCAGGAGATGAACCCAATGTTAACCACTGAAGCAGAACCAACACCTACGGTAGGAGCCTTCGGCAAGGACTCCAAGGGTCTACACTCCCCTAATGGAGGCTCCGCCCACTGCCTCCCCTCCACATAGTGTGAGTGGCGATCTTGGTAGCACAGGGATCGTGAGCGATGCGCTACACTGAAGGAGAAAATCCTGAGATAGCTCCGCCGTGATCCTACTGCACACTGGAGGACTTTGCTCCATGGGGGGAGGCATGCGACGACAGCAGAGTGGCCAAGCCACCATCATAAACACGAGGAACCGCCCACGGCGTGGGCATGAAGACAGTCTTCATGAAGACTTTCGGATCTGCAGCTAGTCCATCTAAATCCTTCGTGGACTCCCACCAGAAGCGGGACGAACCAAGGCCCTCACATTGCTGTGAACTTATTCGACAGGAATCCAGTTTCTCCTCCACAAGTTTTGCCATGCCTATGGCTTCTAGTAATGTTAAGGGTTTCAACAACAGTATCTCCCATCGGTGTCATCTCGGAGCCCAGAAATGAAATAATTTAATAAGTTGGTTGCTGATAAACCTGATGTCTGTGCAGAGAGGGCCTCAAACTCAACTATATAGGCAGCTACCGTGGAAATCTGGTGAAGCTTGTATAGAGTAGTTTCATGATTCATGTATGAAGATGGCCCAAAGCAAAGTTCGAGATCCTTAGTGAACACTTCCCATGTGGACAGTTGATGGGTTGCATGTAACCATTGATACCACCGGAGAGCTACGCCCGTCATATAGAACACAGCCACTAATATTTTCTTGTTAGGCGAGGTACCATGACACAAGAAAAAGTGCTCAATCTAAAATTTATAGGCAAGTTGGCCCCTTCCAGCACCTAATGGGGCACGCTATCCCGTGGACGTCTTTCATTGAACAGGAAAGCCCTCAAATCCAACGCAACCTCATGTGTGTAAATCCTTTCATTCCAGGCACCGAATCACTGCGACGTCAGAAAAGCCTACGCAACCGCCTAGGGAAGGTGCAAAGCTGGAAGACGACAAACATTGACACATCTCGAGGGGAGCCAAGAAACCGCAAACTTGACCCGAAAGGACATGTCAGGTTGCGACCACAGATCGGCCCAAGCATGGGGATAGTGTTGGGTCCAGTGTGAAGGCCCAAAGAAGTTTGAAGCCCAACCCGTGGAGCAACGGCCCAAACGGCGAAGCCAATCTAGCGTCCCAGAACAGCTGACGTGGCGGCCCATACTCAAAGCTAATGGCCGTCGCCAACTGCCCATTAATGTGGCTGTCGGGTGACAGTGGTAGCGCAGAGGAAACAAACCAATAGGGGGAGTGTCAGCACTGCCACCTGCGGCTTACGCCACTGCTTGTGGTTCTCCAACCAATCCCAACGCAAAAGGTAGACTAGGCGTGACCTGAGACGCCTAGCGGTCTACTTGCCACCACAATGTGACAACTGACACATTGACGACCACCGTCAACAATTAGTGGCAGATGAATCCCTGCGACGAGGATTTTCGCGCTCAAAGCCCCCAATCGGGGGGCCTATTAAATCTCTCTTTTTCTACAGTGGAAGGGATTGGATCTTTGATAATCGACTCTACGACTCGCGAGTTAAACTCCAAAACTATTTTTCAGATCCGACTTTCTCAGGCGACGTGAGTTAGCCACCCGCTTCAGTGCATTTCGGGAGTCAGGCCTCCCATTACTTGCACATTAATCTCATATTCCTGTATTCACGCACTCTTAACGCATTTGCAGTATATTTCTGTACACCTTTAAGCGTGCGTCCCCTTTCCGTTTATTGCGAAAAATTGTTAACTTGAGTGTCGGGATGTTTTCGGTGGGAGAAATCCCGTCGGATCTCTAACTTCCTATTTGTTAATTGTGTTGTGTAGGTCCCAAGTTAATAGAGATGGATATTGGACTTACTCGCGACCACCTCCGGACGATGAAGAATCCGAAGGCTCCATAATCTGTACGATAACTGGAACCCGGGACGTAATAAGTATTGGATAAATTAAAGCAAGGAAAAAGAAAAAAATACAT
>JAODPA010031170.1:0-12467 GCA_025585075.1 Nepenthes mirabilis
TCATATTTGATATTTTAAAATGTTTTGTATTTGAAATATTTACAGGTTTTAGACACAATATTTAAATTTATCTGACTTTAAATATTTCAACATTAATAGTTATGATATTTAGATACGGAGCCTTCCGAAATCATGTTGTTGGGTCCCATGTCAAGGCCCAAGAAGAGCTTTGAGGCCCATAAGAAATACAGCAAAGGCCGCGCGGAGCGGCAGGCCCAGCCCAGTCATGTGGGAGGCACGTGCAGTGCCACGGTGGAAGAAGACGCCGAAAATCCTGCAGCACATTAATGCGTTTCCAGGAAACCAACGAAAAGGCGGAAAGGCTAGCCAATAAATGAATAACTGGTGCAGCGTCAACGGCTCCCGCAGCTGCTTGCAGGCAACCAACCAATCCCCGCTCAGGGGAAGATCAGGCGTGGCCGACAACGTCCAGAAGCGTGGCAGCCACGGCAAGAGGACAACCGACATTACCGGCGGTCCATGACAATAACCAGCGGCGCGGAAGCCCTCACAACGGACATTCTGACACCCAGAGTCCAAGAGGAAGGGACCTATAAGAGCTCCCACACCCCACAGGGGAAAGGATCCCGATTCGACTTCGAATTCCCTATTCTCTAACTGAAATACTCAGCTGTAATCTGTGACGAGTTCATAAAGAAAACAAGAGCTGGAACTGAGGGGCACCTCACTTCCATTGGCGATAGCTAGCTCGTTTCCTCACCCCAACGTCCTCTCCGACTCAGGGGAAGTTAGCCACCCGCTGCGGTGTACTAAGGGAGTCAGGCCTCCCACCACCTGCTCATTGCATTCTTCATATCATTACACGAGCATCTCTTACGCTTTCACAAAATCCAACCACGCACCGTTCATAGCATGCGCCATTTCCGTTCATTGTGGGAATTTGCTAACTTGAACATCGGAGCGGCCTCGGTGGGAGAAATCCTGCCGAACCTCTGACGTCTTGTTTGTTGTTTGTCTTGTACAGGTCCAGGTTCATAGAGACGGAGACCAGACCCTTCTCCTGACGCCGTCGTGTGCTATGAAATCCGAAGGCTCCTTGATCCGTACGGTAATTGCGGGCTCGGGATGCAACATTGGCGCTATCTGTGGGAAACTGACGAGAAGCCAAGTGCCTCTTTCCCACCCTGTTCCTGAACACCAGAAGATGGTAAACACTCGAGCGCAAGCCAGCGCTCCGCCAATGGAGGTCGTTGCCCAGAGTGGAGACCCCCCTGTTGGGAACCAAGCGAACGACCGTTCAGAGCCCGATGTCCACCGCCTGGCCACAGACGTGGGCGATATCAAGCTAGTTCTTCGCGCCCTGTGCGAGAACACGGGGACTCTCTGGCCAGGGACTGCCCCTCCAGCATCCCAGGCATCCACCTCCAGAAGAGAGAGGCGTCGAGAGGCCGCTCCTAGGAGGCGAGCCAACCAGCCCGACCACGCCGTAGCCTCGGCGGCCCCAAGTGGGAACGATCAAAATGAAGCGGAAAGTCATCCCGCCTGCGATGATCGGGAGGATACCCCTGAGGGCGTAACCCTCGTAACTCGCTCGGTAACGGGAGACCGATAGCAGCAGGCTCTAACGGCGAACGAGCCACTCAGGCAGAGAGTCACCACCCCCGGCTAGCTCGACCGCACCTCCAAGACCCCACGGAGCTCCGCGATGTCATCAACGCAAGGAGAGGCACTATGGACCCGTCGATGGAGGAGAAAGTCAAAGTGCTGTGGGATATCCTGCATAAGGAGAAGCCCACGCCCTCCTCCGCCAACCTCCGAAAGTCGCTCTTCGCCATGAACTTGTGGACCCAGCCATTGCCGAACAAGTTTAAGATGCCGGTCTTGGAGGAATACGACGGAAGCAAGGACCCGATGGACCATCTCAATTGCTTCCGGACGCACTTGTCTTTGTAGGGAGCGAGCGAGGCCTTTATGTGCCAATGCTTTCCCGTCACCCTTAGGGGGGACGCGTTGCTCTGGTTCCACCGCCTCCCCCCGAATTCCATACTCTCGTTCGACGAGCTCGCTGATAGCTTCTTGAGCCAGTTTGCCTCCAGCCGAAGGGAGGAGAGGCAACCATGGCACCTGGTCTGCCTCCGCCAAAGGACAGATGAAAGCCTGAAGCGGTTCTTGGACCGTTTCATCACCGAGGCGCGGCAAATCCCACAGCTCTTTGACGAGCTGAAACTCAACGCCTTCGTTGCCACCCTGGCGGCGGGGGACTTCTTCAAGCACCTATCGCACCAGCGCCCTCACACCTTTCGGGAGGCAGAGACCATCGCCCGGGCGTACATCACGACTGAACAGGCCAATGAGGCGAAGCGCCCTGAGCGAGTGGACTGGCCCCCGGAGGCCCCCAGAGCATCTGGCGAGAGAAAGAGGGACAGCGATAGTCAGCGCTTCCTGGAGCGCCGAAAATAGCAACGGCCCCAGCCAGGGCCCAGAAAGGATTACAGCAGAGCCTCCCTGACCCCTCTGAACGACAGTCCCCGCTGACATGCTCGGGATACCGGTCGAGGTTATCCTCCATAAGCTGGGCTTTCACTTGAGCCGAAAGCCCGTTCGGCAGAAGTGGAGGAACCACTCCGTCGAGAAGTTGGTCGCCATAAGGGAAGAGGTGAAGAGACTTTTGGATGCAGGATTCATCAGAGATGTCCAATACACAGAATGGCTGTCCAACGTTGTGCTAGTAAAGAAGAGCAGCGGCAAGTGGCGGATGTGCGTCGACTTCACTGACGTGAACAAGGCTTGCCCTAAAGACAGCTTTCCGCTCCCCAGGATCGACCAGCTCGTGAACTCCACGTCCGGGCACGAGTTCCTAAGTATCATGGACGCGTACTCCGGATATAACCAGATCCGGATGGACCCGGAGGATGAGGAGCACACCTCGTTCATGACAGACCATGGGACGTATTACTACAAAATGATGCCCTTCGGTCTCAAAAACGCTGGCGCAACCTACCATCGCCTTGTGAACAAGATGTTCAAGGCTCAGATCGGACGGAACGTGAAGGTATACGTCGATGACATGCAAGTAAAGAGCAAAGTTGCCAGCAGTCATGTCAACGACCTGGATGAGACTTTTCAGGTCCTCCGACGGCACGGGATGAAACTCAATCCCGCCAAGTGCGCGTTCGGAGTGACCTCGGGAAAGTTCCTAGGCTTCATCGTGTCGCAACGCGGCATTGAGGCCAATCCGGAGAAGATCAGGGCCATCCTCGACCTAAACCCCCCGCAGACGATAAAAGAAGTACAGAAGCTGACCAGGTGAATAGCAGTCCTTTCGCGGTTCCTCGTCAAGTCAGCAGAAAAATACTTGCCCTTCTTCAAGGCACTAAGGGGCACCAAATCGCAGGGGTTCAAGTGGAGTGAAGAGTACGACGAAGCCTTCAGAGAATTGAAGACTTACCTCTCCAGCGCACCGCTCCTTAGCTCGCCGCGCGAAGGAGAAGATCTCTACCTCTACTTGGCCACATCGACAATGGCCCTCAGCTCAGTATTAGTTGGGGAGCATGAAGGCAAACAACAGTCAGTGTACTACGTGAACCGAGTGCTGACTGATGTGGAGGCCCGCTACCCGCACGCTGAAAAGATGGCGCTTGCACTTGTCTATGCGGTGCGGAAGCTGCGGCCCTATTTCCAGTCGCACCGGATCATCGTACTGACAGACCAGCCGCTGAAGTCAATCTTGCAGAAGTCAGAGACGTCCGACCGGCTGGTTAAGTGTGCTGTCGAGCTAGGAGAATTCGACCTGGAGTTCTGGCCCCAGCCGGGCATGAAAGGACAGGCTCTGGCCGACTTTATCGTCGAAGTAGTGACGCCAGCGCAAGAAGAAGACAGCAACTTAGGAAGAACGGAAGATGATGATCCCCCTGTGTGGACCCTGAATGTAGACGGATCATCTACCCAGGCAAGCAGCGGGACTGGTGTTGTGTTAAGGACACCCGAGGGCATGGAGATTACGTACTCCGTCACACTGGCTTTCCCGGCCACGAACAACGTGGAGGAATACGAGGCCCTCCTCCCGGGCCTGCGACTCGTGAAGGAGTGTTCCGCACTATCGTTGGTCGCGCACGGTGATTTCAAACTTGTGGTCAATCAGGTGAAGGGGAGCTTTGACGCCTCGAACCCACAGCTAGTGAGGTGCTTGGCGAGAGTAAAGGCCCTGATCCCTGAGTTCGGTCGATTTGAGATCAAACACATCCCGAGATCTGACAACGAGCACGCTGATCGACTGGCTCGGGACGCGGCCGCCAGGTCCATGGAGCAGTACGCGAGAGAGCCCAGGGAAGTCCTGACCGCACCTAGCATCGACGCCGAAGACAGAGAGGTGCTACAGGTCGACACAGGAAACAATTGGATGACGCCGTACGTGAAGTACCTGACCGAAGGATCCCTGCCAGACGACGGCAACGAAACCAAGCGAATCAAGAAGACGGCAGGATGGTACACGATCCTAAATGAGAGATTATACAAGCGAGGGTACTCCACTCCCCTCCTAAAGTGCCTCACGCCAGAGGAAGCCGATTACGCGCTGGCAGAAGTGCATCTGGGACTGTGCGGCTCACACATCGGCGGCAAGAACCTAACGTTCATGCGGCAAGGGTTCTACTGGCCCACCATGAAGCAAGACACTATGAAATTCGTCCGAAAGTGCAAAAGTTGCCAGGTCCATGGCAATATGACGCACCAGCCGCACATAGAGCTGCACTATCTCCAATCCCCGTGGCCGTTCGCACAATGGGGGCTCGACATACTTGGACCCCTACCTCTGGCTGCCGGGCAAAGAAAATTCTTGATCGTCGGCATCGACTACTTTACCAAGTGGGTGGAAGCCGCCCCTCTCACCAAGATCACATAGCAAAATGCGACGAAATTCCTCCGTCAGGGTATCGTTTGCTGCTTTGGGATCCCAGAAGTTGTAGTGACCGACAACAGAACCCAGTTCACCGGCAAGCGCTTTACGAAGTACTGTCGCGACCTCCGCATCAAGCTGATACATACGTCCATGTCGCACCCTCAGGCAAACGGACAGGTCGAGGTTACCAACCGCACATTGCTGCACGGATTGAAGACCAGGTTGGAAGACGCAGGGGGCTCGTGGACGGAAGAGCTACCGTCCATGCTGTGGTCGTATCGAACAACTGCGAGGGAGCCGACAAGGGAGACGCCCTTCAACCTCTGCTTTAGGGCTGAGGCTGTGGTCCCCGTGGAAGTGGGAATGCCAAGCCTGGGGATCGAATGCTTCGACCCAGCCACAAATGAACAAAGGCTCCAGGAAAGTCTGGACTGGCTCTCGGAAGTTCGAGACGCCGCACAACTACGAACCACGGCTTATCAGCAGCGAGTCGCACGACACTACAACAAACGGGTAAAGGCACGCCCACTAAAAGTTGGAGATCTGGTCCTGCGAAGCGTAGAGGCGGCGGGAGAGACCGCGAATAGGAACAAACTCTCCCCTGGATGGGAGGGACTGTTCCTCGTCTCCGCAATCCTCCGGAGCTGAGCGTACAAGCTGCGCGCCCAAAATGGTAAACTGGTCTCGCGGACCTGGAACGCCGCCAACTTAAGGAAGTACTATCAGTGACACTATATCAACTCAGGTAAGTCGCACGCGCATACTTCATAATGAATGCTTAAACATATGCTTTATCTTTTGTTAATATAATTACTCTTCCTGTCATCCTGCATCTTCATTTGTGTGAATTGATGACATGCATTACATCCTTAAATCATACGACCTAGACTGCCCCTAAATCGGGAGGACAAACGTCCGTCCGCAAAACCTGTCCTTGGCCCAGTGCCAGATGGTCCGAGAGCGACCGTCCCAGGACTTCGTCCCCACGCCGGATGTCCTGGAGAGGCTTTATGCATTTTGGCTCCGCGCCATTGGGCCCAAACGGCCCCCAGAGATAAAAGCTCCGCGCTAGACGGCCCGGAGACAGCCACTCGCAGGCTGAGGCATCTCATTAAAAGGACCTAGGCGGTCCATCAAACAGGCTTCGCGCCAACGACCTAGGCAGTCAAAGCATCAGGCCTGGGGGCTTGTGAAGTCCCCAATCTATGGCCGACAAAACCTTAGGGGGCAGAAATTGCAGACGTGCAGTGACCTTTTTAAATAGAAGAGAGCACCCTCAGTCTACAATGGTCGTGGGTTAGGACCTCAACCTGGTGATTATAACGCCTTGAGCAGGGGCCACCCACTTCCCGCAATCATACGCGACTGAGTCCTAGACCCAGGAGTTCGGTTACCATTGCCTGACAACCGCGCTAACCCTAGTTGTGGCTCCACAGGATTTGCGACGACATCCGCTCTACCGGATCGAGCTTCCCACTAAACGCGTGAGCTGTGACGACATCCTCTTACGAAGGACGAGCACCACGCAAGAAGGCGCCTGGATAGGGCCTTAGCAACAATGGCTCCGAGAAGCTTAACATTCAAACATGGGAAGTAATCCCACAGATTACAACAAGCGAAGAATGCAAGCAACATCCCCTGACAAAAGAAGTACAAGTGCAAAGAAGAAATAGTCACTTTCTACTCATATACGAGAAACAAGTGTGATACAAAGGCAAAGGAAGGTCTAACAACCAACACAAACGGAGACTAATCGGGTAGACATGACGGAGCAACCTCCTCATAAAAGTTCCTCAAGCGAGATGCCTCCCGTATCCCGGCATTCCACGGATGAAAGACTCCCTCGGGAACGTGGGGAGCCACCAAGGACGCGACCTTGCAGCACAGGCGGATACCGTCCCAATACCGATTCTCCAGCGCTAGCCGTGATTCCGACGGAGAGAACCGGCCAACCATGTCTCTAACCAACCTGGCAACATGGTCCTCCGAGGCCACGAGTAAGGCTTCCAACTGCGCCACTCTCTGTAGCAGGCGCCCATTCTCCTCTTCGAGAGATGCGAATTGGGCCCTTCCGCTGGAGATGACCTGCTGCAAGTCCCCGTGAAGGAGGGCGATCAACGCATCAAAAGGGTTGACACTACCTAGAGCCTGCATAAGAAACGACATCAGAGGCACTCCCAAGGTAGGCAACAGTGGAGGAAGGCCAGACTGAAGCAACCATACCTGATAAGGGGCGACGCTCGGAGAGCGCGCGAAATCACCCGGAAGGGTCTCTCCTTGAGGTTCCGCTCCTTTGCCTGCTGAAGGGGGGCTGGCTGGAAGGGTGGCGACCGTAGGAACACTCGGGGGCTCCTGCCATGAGGATGTCCCGGCTGCCCACTCGCCAGCTGGGACCTGGCCAGCGGCGAGCGCGACTTCTTCCTCAGGAGATGCAGCTGCCACTTCGAAAGCCCTGAACTCAGAAATTGGCTCCACAAAGATCACATTAGGCCCTACGGGCCCCCTGGCCTCCAGTATTAGCGCAGGCGTGGCTATAAGTAGACCCTCCGAATCCTCAAGAACGACAACATCATCCTTCGCCTCTAGGACGGCGTCCGCAAACGCCTCCGCAATAGAGCGAGTGAGGGGATGCCCAGTGGGTCGAGACTCCACCTCGCAGACTTCGCGAGTGGCTAGTCCCGCGATCGAAGTTGACGGTTCAGCGGTCTCCCCCTGGCGACCCGCGCTCGTGGGTCTCTTCGAAGCCGGACTTCCCACCACAACAAAAGAGCCAGCAAACTGTCTCCTGAACCTCCGCGTGGAAGTCCCCTCGGCCACCCTCAGCCTCTTTAAGGCGGCCTCATCCTCATCGTCGTCTATCGACGACTCCAGTAATGAACAGCTTTCCTCCTCGTTCCCCCCGGATGATGGAGGAGTGGCTGTATCTCCAGGTTCTCTCTTGCCGGGGCCGGCGATTCTCCATCCTGAAGAAGGTCCCCATTTGCAAGCCTCGAAAGTGATGGAGGTCAAAAAGTAACCCTGGACGGAGAACTTAGCCTCTTCAGACTTGATGGCAGATATCAACTTCGCTGACTCCATGGCGTCCTCAGCCGACGGTTTTTCCTGAAAGTACCGTGAAATTGAGCCCTACACTCGTGAGAGTTCAGAGTCAGGGGGCTCCTGCAGAAAGAAGAAGCGCTCCTTCCAGCCCTTCATCGAGTCAGGATTAGTTTTGCGAAAGCAGAACCCCGCCTTGGGGACATCGGCACCCAATCCTCCGACTCCGTGAACCGGAAGATCAACCTCGCTGCCTTGGCATCAAAAGAGCCACCGTGAAGGAGGGCAAAAATACACAGGGACACTAAATAGCGCAAGGCGTTGGGGTGAAGCCTCGCCACCGGAACTCTCAACGCGTCCACTAACGCATACAGCGTGCAGTGCATAAGGTAACGAAGCCCCCCCAGATGGTGCTCATACACCATGATGTAGCCCGCTGGGGGGGCGCTGGCTCTATCCAATATGCTAGGAACACGATAACTCCAATCGCTGGGAAGGCCGTAATCAGCCACATGAGAACCAATGGCTCCCACAGTTAGGATGGACACGATGTTATGAACCCCGTGACGAGTCGCTCTGGGAGCCTGGGAGGAGGAAGAGCTCTCTCTCTTTTTCATCATCCCTCTATCTTGGTTGACACAAGTATGTTACAAGAAAAATCTCAGCAAAAGGAGGGAAGCAATCCCCGATTGATTTAAATAGGCAACGGGAAGCCAAAGCGGCTCTTCCTCGCAGATGCTCGGGAAGCGTGTCGGGTTCTGTAACGTCTCCGGGGTATCCGCATGTAGATATTGTCCGCTTTGGCCTGGGAGAACTTCGTGGTATCTCCAAGCCTACAGGCCTCACGGTTTTGTTCCTGGCAGATGGCCTAACCCGCCCCCAAAACGCGTCTACAAAGGGGGAGGTGTCCATACCCCTATAAGGACACTTCGTTCCCCTCCCCCAATCCAATGTGGAACCTTACAGTCCACTCCCCTTGGTGACCCGGAGTCCTTGCTGGCACACTGGATCGGATCTCGGTTCTGATACTATTTGTAACGTCCCCGGCGCATCCGCATGTAGATATTGTCCGCTTTAGCCCGGGAGAACTTCGCGGCGTCTCCAAGCCTACAGGTCGCAGCCTGGGAGGGTTTCATGGCATCTCCAAATCTACAAGCCTCACGGTTTTGTTTCTGGCAGACGGTCTAAACCGCCCCCAAAACGCGTCTACAAGGGGGGAGGTGTCCATGCCCTTATAAGGACACTTCGTTCCCCTCCCCCAATCCAATGTGGGACCTTACAGGTTCACAACGCACCGCAGGATCCAAAATCATCTGCAATTATGGCTAAATGCCAGACTGACAAGCGCGTCTCCTCAGCCGCCTGACGGGGATCCGCGTTGGCGCCTCCGCATTAAATAAGGGCTCACGATAGTGAAGCCCATGAAGAGGCGCACGGTAGCACAAAACGGAAAAACCAATCAAGAAGCGGGGAGTTCAGAAGACAAAACGGTGCGATGAAATAACAAGTTTCATTATATTAGCAGATCCCGTTACAACGGTTACAAAAAGAAAAAAAAGAGAGGGGCAACAGCAAAAGGTAACGATCAGCTAATGGTCCCAATGACTTGTAGAAGAGCTTGGGACGTGGTAGTCAACCAACTGTTCGCGAGTCCGAGCATGTGAGTTGCAAGGGTCCAGGATGCCAACCCGGAAGTTTGGATCCTCCAGCAAGGCCAGCCTTCTACACAGCCTTACGGCATCAAGATAATTACACTCCAAAAACAGGGTTCACTCCCTCTGGTCGAAGCCTCGTCCTCAGCTCCGACCGCAGCTCAGCAACCTCAGCCTCATGTTGTTGCCTCAGCTGCTTGATCTCTCCTTTAAGAGCCAGTATGCGGGCCTGCGCCCCCACATTGGCGCCAACAAGACGTGTGGCCCTGGCCTCCGACTCCGCATAAGCGCCTTCCAGGTGTGCGACGCGGGCCCTCAACCATTCCTCCTCGGCCGTAGCCATCCCCCGGCGCTGCTGGACCCTCTCGAAACCCGGAGGTGCTCTCCGACTCTGAGAAGGACCCGCGACCTTGGATTCAGAGCGAGCGCCTCCTGGAGTGCCGGCTCCTAAAGTCCCGGGAGCGAGAGAGCCAAACTCAGACTCGTCAGAAAAGCGTTCCGAGTCATAAGAGGAGTCTTCCATCAATTTTGCGGCAAGAAAGCACACGTGGGGAGAGCAAACTACCGATAAACACGTGAATGCAAAGAAGTGAAAGCTTCCAGGAGAAGATGACACGTTTAAATAGGCAGGTTTTCTCCTGAAAAGGTAGCAACTCCAAAGGGCATGAAGCATCAAGGCGTGGCCAATGGGTATTTTACACGTGGAAGGCTCATAAAACCTCGCGCTTTTTCAAAGCGAGGCTCCGTGACGCGATGTCTCTTGACCGCGCAGGAATTAAATGCACCAATCACTCTTGGAGACGCGACCACTGACAGTGACTCCTCAAGCTCCCGCAGAGTTACATGCGAATCTCCAGGGCAAAGCACCTGGCAACGAAAAAAAGCACGCACAAAGACAAGAGGAAAATGAAGGCAAAAAGAGGCTACTTCTTTTATTAATCAACGCTTTCTTACAAAGTATAAGGTTTGCAGCAATAAGGCTATGAGAAATACGAAAGAAGACGATAGTGTGAGGCCCCGTATGCTCCCTTACCATGCCCCAGATGAGCTCGCAGAACGTGATCTACATGTGATCCCCACGACTAGAGCCTTCGGTAGTTCGCCGAGCGGATTGGTTTGGAGGAGAGGAGCAACCCCCGATGGAAGTCACTGAAGCGCCATCCACCGGGGCAGGATCAACACCGAGGCTATGAAAGCCCTTAGAGGTAGTAGGGTGAGGACCCCCCACTCCCTCGCTGGGTTTCTGGCCTCGAGATCCCTCCACAGTTGGCGCTCTAGCCTGACGCGTGGGAAGAGCACGTGCGAAAGCCTCTGCTGACAAGTGAACATACCCGCAGGGATTCCGCTAAGACTCTGCCCCAGGTCAGTTAAGCCACAACCCAGAAGGGAGCACGCGACGACAGCGAAATAGCCGAGCCACTCTCGTTAGCACAGAAGGCAAATTGCAGGATGAGGGTTAAGACAGTCTTCGTCAAGGACTCCAAGCATTCGGCCGATCCACCCGACTCCCTCTCGAGGACCCACTAAGGGCAGGGGAAGCCAGGATCTCCTCATCGCCTCTCCGATGATTGCTAAGGGATGAACTCAGCTCACTCGAGTACTCCTCCTATTTATAGGCAGGGTGCAAGCCATCCTTCTACTCGAAGCTTCGCAGCAACAAGCAGACGTCTTTCGTGGAACCAGGAAGACCCCCAATCATACGTAATCCAAGACGTGCGAATCTTACCCATCAAGAGGACAAGTCATGGCAGCACCTGGAAAGCCCGTCCTGGCTTCTAGGGAAGGCGCAAACTCAGAAAACGACAAGCAATGGCACGGAACGAAGAAAGTCACGCGGCCATGAAATGGGCCCAAGGGACATGCCTGACCCAACCACTAGCCGGCCCAGGCATGGGGGGCTAGTGTTGGGTCTCATGTCAAGGCCCAAGAAGAGTTTTGAGGCCCATAAGAAATACGGCAAAGGCCGCACGGAACGGCAGGCCCATCCCAGTCACGTGGGAGGCACGCGCAGTGCCACGGTGGAAGAAGACGTCGAAAATTCTGCAGCACATTAATGCATTTCCAGGAAACCAACGAAAAGGCGGAAAGGCTAGCCAATAGAGGAATGGCTGGTGCAGCACCAACGGCTCTCGCAACCGCCTTCAAGCAACCAACCAATCCCCGCTCAAGGGAAGATCAGGCGTGGCCGGCAACGTCCAAAAGCGTGGCAGCCACAGCAATAGGACAACCAATATGACCGGTGGTCCATGACAATGACCAGCGACGCGGAAGCCCTCACAACGGGCAATCTGGTGCCCAGAGTCCAAGAGGAAGGGACCTATAAGAGCTCCCACACCCCACAGGGGAAAGGATCCCGATTCGACTCCGAATTCCCTACTCTCTAACTGAAATACTCAACTGTAATCTGTGACGAGTTCACAAAGAAAACAAGAGCTAGAATTGAGGGGCGCCTCACTTCCATTAGCGATAGCTAGCTCGTTTCCTCACCCCAACGTCCTCTCAGACTCAGGGGAAGTTAGCCACCCGCTGCGGTGCACTAAGGGAGCCAGGCCTCCCACCACCTGCTAATTGCATTCTCCATATCATTACACGAGCATTTCTTACGCTCTCACAGCATCCAACCGCGCACTGCTCATAACGTACGCAATTGCCGTTCATTGCGGGAATTTGCTGACTTGAGCGTCAGAGCGGCCTCGGTGGGAGAAATCCTGCCGGACCCCTAACCTCTTCTTTGTTGTTTGTGTTGTGCAAGTCCAGGTTCATAGAGACGGAGACCGGACCCTTCTCCTGACGCCGCCGTGTGTTAAGGAATCCGAAGGCTCCTTGATCCGTGCGGTAACCGCAGGCTCGGGATGCAACACACGTGATTTAAGTATTTGGAACAACCGTATACAATTCGATTTATTTGATATTCGTATATA
>JAODPA010031171.1:0-36895 GCA_025585075.1 Nepenthes mirabilis
GGTTTGGCCATATTCTTTCAACATCAAAATAAACGCGTATCACATGTTCAAGCATCAAATCGGAGCCAAATACTTTAATAAACATGAACAAACATGAAATCTAACCTATTAATCGAGGGAAACATGCTTCATTTACCTCATACATGCTTTAACATCATTTTCGTCCGTTTTGAAACAAGATAAACGGTAATAACGAAAAATAACGTCCGAGGTACACTTGCCTTGTCACGGGCTTTCACCTTTTTAACTAGCTCGGGGTTGGATTCGAGCTCCCGGGCTCGATCTCCCTTCTTCTCTCTTCGGTCGCGCCCCTCTCTCTCTCCTCCAAACCCTCGGTCATGCGAAAAATGGCGAGGAGAAGTCGCGACGCGACTTATATACTGTGCCGGCCGCTCGAGCGGCCGGTCGAGCCGCCAGCGAGCGGCCAGCCCACGGGCGGCCACCGGTCAAGCGCCCTCGCGCGGTTGGCGAGCGGCCAACCCACGGGCGGCCACCGGTCGAGCGCCCTCGAGCGGTTGGCGAGCGGCCAGCCCACGGGTCGGTTTTGTTTTCTCCACTCGAGCCTTGGCTCGAGCGCCCAGCAAGCGCCACTCTGGTGCTTGCTGATTTTTGGGCATTTTTTGATTTTTCACTTTTAACCACCACTTTTTCACTACATGCATAGCCTCTTATCGATATTAATTACCTTAATCACATCTAGTTATTACGTTTTCGATTTCGGGTCATCACAGGTACTATTGTAGATTGGTGAAGAATGTTTGCCGTAATGCTTTGCCACTTACCAAGTTAAAGAGGAAGGAGGTTAGATTTGACTGGTTAGAGGAGTGTGAGTAGATTTTTCAGGAATTGAAAGACCGATTACATCTGCACCGATTTTAACTATTCCTGATAGTTCGGGTTGTTTTGAAGTGTATTGTGACTCATCTAATATTGGACTTGGTTGCGTCTTGATGCAGAATGGAAAAATTGTTGCTTATGAGTTTAGACAGTTGAAAATTCATGAGAAAAATTACCCGACTTATGATCTGGAATTAGCCGTCGTGGTGTTTGCATTAAAGATTTAGAGACATTATTTATACGATGAGAAATTTCTAGTGTATTCGGATCATAAGTGCCTTAAGTATTGTGATAGACCATATTATGACCGGGATCCGACAAGGTCCTGCTTGCACAATGTCCGTCAAACTAAACACAAACCTATACTATTCACCTTATCCGCCTTACTTGCTACATTAAGAAAGCTTCCCCAATCCTAGGTCCTCAGACCAAGGTCAACCTAAGTTAATCCTCAAGGTATCCTTTTTCAACATCCTATCTCCTAGTTCTTGCCTAGATAAGACCTTCCAAGATTTTCAAGTCTTGCTATTCTATTTAACAGATTCAGATGCCCAGTTTCTCTATCACGTGGTTGACCATTTCCACGTTTTGACCCAAGCTTGGGCAGCACGATCAGCTACGGATATCCTTTCTGGAACAAAAATAGTATGGGTTAGTTCATAACTTGGGCACTAACTAGAATAGTGTAACTTAGACAGCCCAACTTATCCACTAATTTCTAACTTAGTACTAGCCTAAGTTAATCAACTGATCTTGATTAAGGCATTAACTAGGATACCGCAATTAGAAAATCAAACTCAGATACTGATCCTGACTTTATCTTAGCCTAAGTTATATAAATTAGGGCAACTAGAGCTATCTAACCTATCTTAATCATCATAAGTCTTCATCAACTTATTTGATATTTCTTACTCTAGACTAAGTTACAACATAAAATTCAGATCAAACTTAAGGCATATTTTTCTCTGATACCAACTGTGACGAGCCGCATTTCCTATTAAAAATTCAGTAGAGTTTTGACAAAAAAGGCTATCAAACTAATAAAAAACCTATGAAACATTCTATACAATAATAAAAATTCATCTAAATTAACACCGACACATCCAAAAATCACAACATACCACACAAGATTCAACTACCACCATTAACAACATGTGGCACTGATATCATAACTCTGTGTATGACGTCGACTCGGACAAGATGCCGCCAGGTACATAATTAAACCATATAAAGTTGTAGAAGCGACGATAACCATCTAATACAGCAGAAGCTAGACTACACATACATCACGATTATCATTATGAGACATGACCATCAAAATAATATAATATACTCTAAATCATAATTTTAAGCCTTCAAGCTATCCTCCAAGATCTTCATGCCCAGCCGACTTCTAATCCTCTATCTTGCCCTATTGGGTATAAGCTTATACTCATCTGGAAACAAGAAAAGTAGTAAGGGTAAGTTAAAAACTCAGCAAGTGCAATATAAATAAAGATAAAGTGCAATATAAACAAATGGGGCAGGGAAAGAGGTAGGAGCATGATATAGAATGTACAACATGAAATGTGAGTAATTTCATTCCCAAACTATGCCAAATTTTTATAGTTTTCTTTCTTTTCTTGAGGATTCCATATTATGTATAAATTTTTTTTATGTTTATAGACCAGGACCAGTAGGTCATATTAGTTAACAATGCGAGAGAATAATAAAAGAAATGTGTATACTCTCACACATTCTAAGGCACATAACTACGCAATTCAATATCTCGTGGCGAGCGATATACCTATAATGCCGATATATGGGCCATCACATATGCCCCCATATCCCCCAGGGCCCAGAGGTAGTCCTCGTTCTTCCACAATAGAATCCTAATAGGGTACTAAGGACATCACCTGTTCCAATAAGCGGCAAGGATACACAGTTAGGGTAATCCTTAAGTCTCTACTGTAATATCAGTGGCATGCTAGAGGATACTACCCAATAAATATAAATCTGTGGTCTTGATTTCATGATTTCTTAATCTTTGAGGGCAAGTCTACCAAGTTTCTTTCATATAGTTTTTACACCGGGAGAATGGATAATACACGTAATAGATTGTGGCATTCCCTCTGTATTCTTACATATAATACTTAATTCTTGTACACAGATATGGATTATCATTTCTTGTGGGTTCACGTCTTCATGTAACTTTACAGATGTGCATGATTCAATATAATACTTTAGAACAATTAGGAATTCTCACCATATTAGCCAAACGTAACTTTGGAGCTTCTGGACGACAATTTCTTCATAAAGGTTCACATTAACAATTTCAAAATAAACATTTGGGCATATACAAATAAATATAACATAATTAACAATTAACAAGGTGGCATCTTGCAACAATTCTCAATTACCTTGGATGAACAGTGCCAGTGTAATGTCCTGATTTTTAAATATAGTAATTAAGATCATATAATCAAGATTTGGCTTGATTAATGACATATTAAGGGCAAGAAATTATTTGCTAAGGATAAGAATAGTGGACCGATAGAAAATCATTGACTAGAATTGGCAAGTTGACCGGTAAAAAATCATTGACCAGAATTAGTAAGCTGACTAGCATACAATTGAGGCAAAATGACCAATATGAATGAAGGATAATAGTGATCGGTTTGAATTAAAAAAACCAGTATGGCAAAATTACCAGTATGATTGAAATTACTAGTACAGGTGAAATTATCGATATGGGTTTTGCACAAAATGATCCGATCAATGGAAGGTTGACCGGCTAAGAGAAGCAAAGATGTATTCTGACCAACTGAGATTGGAGAATGCATTTCCTTTAGAAAGGAATTGAGTGAATATCCAGAGACCATTTTCGGAGAGGATTGAGAGGAAATCTTAACACAAAAATACCGGAGTGGATAGAATGATAAGGTAAGATAAACAAAGTAGAAATGACTGGAGTAGAACAGAATACCAAAGTAGATTATTGAACAAGTAAGATAGTCGACCAAAATAGACAGATGACTAAATGGAATAATTGTCGGTCAAGAAAGTTGACCGGAATAGATTGAGAAGCAAGAAAAATATTGATGGGATTGGATGAGTTGATTGGAGTTGGCTTAAAACCGGAGCGACCAAGCTTGAGTAGGAAAAACCTAAAATTTTCTAAAAAATAAAATTAAGCAAAATATCAAAAATTTGGAAGCTTCTAGATACAGAAATTAGGCAAAATATCTGAAATAGGTGATTTGCTCCCACCCACCACAGCGCCTATAAATACTAAGTCTAGGGGTTTGGGAGTAGAGGGGAGAAGCAAAAGGAAAAATGGATACGAAGGAGGCAAATAAAACTTAGAAGAAGAATTAAAGAAAGAAAGCACAACTGCAAAATAAGGAAAGAAATTGTAGAAAAGGCTAAGGCAAGTATACCCTACGATTTTATGCATTAGTGTTTTCATGTTCTACTGAATAAGTTCCTGTGAGAATTATGTTATGTTAATTGCTTTTTGTATGTTTGAGTTTGGCTAGCAAATATCGAATGCTTATTCATTTGCATCATCGACGACATTCATGAACGTAAGCATGTTCTCTTAAGAAAATCATGTTTAAAGAAGTCCACCATTTGCATGTCTAAAGAAGTCCAGTATTTGCATATTTTAAGAAGTTCAGTTATTTACTTAATTGCATGAAGTCCGATTGTATGCATCATTGAAGAATTTCGATTACATGCATCATAAAAAGAACTGCGACCCTTTGCATGTTTGAGAACTTTGGACCTCTGTGCATGATGATGCTCTTTCGACTTCAGATTTTTGGAATATCATAATTTACGAAAATGGAGTTTGACAGCCAAGAGCTACAAGCCTTAAATGTAGCCGTTTTATTGGTCAAGACTACAGACCTTAAATGTAGCATTTTGTTGGTTAAGACTACGGACCACAAATGTAGTATTTTTGTTGGTCAAGACTACAGACCATAAATGTAGCATTTGTTGAGATTTGATATGGGATATAACAGCTGAGAGCTGCAGGCCTAAAATGTATCCGTTATTTGAGATTTATTGGTTAAGAGCTATGAACCTTAAATGTAACCGTTTTGATTGGTCAAGAGCTATGGATATTAAATGTAGCCAGTTTTCAACATTTGGTTTAGATCAGTTTTTTACTGAAACTAGTTTTGGAAGTGAAACATGCTTTGGTAACCATTTCTCATGCAAATGACTTCGGCTCATGTATTACGTTTTCATGAAAAGGACTCCAGCCTATGCTTTATGTTTTGTATGCATTAGGATATTTATGCATATGGGTATCTTGCTGGGCTTCTACTCACCCTTTTTGTTGTTTTCTTACTTTCAGAGAAACATGTGAGGTTCCGAATTTAAAAACTTGATAATGATGAGGTGATTAGTATACTAATGATCAATATTAGGCCTATGGAATAAATAAGGTTGGGTATCGAAAATAAAATCGAGAAAAGTCCGGATTCATGTTGCTGAAGCACTGCCAGCAGGCTTGCGCCTGCTGGGCGCTCGAGCCGTGGCTCGAGGGCATTTTCCAGAACCTCCCCGTCCGCTGGCCGCTTGAGATCTGCTTGAGTAGAAAAACCAGAATCGGCCCTACCTGCTGGCCGCTCGAGCCGCGCTCTAGCAGGGAAAGCCAGCACTGCGGTCGCTCGCTGCCCGCTCGAGCCGCACTCAAGCTGTGACATAGTATTAAAGATGCGCCCTGTCTTCTCCTCGTCATTTTTCGCTCGATTTAGGGTTTTAGAGAGAGAGAGAGGGCACCGATCCTAGTGAGAGAAAGGAGGAGATCGAGACCGTGGAGTCCAAATCCGTCTGAGAACTAGTTATAAAGGTGAAAGCACGCGTCGAGGCAAGTGTTCTCATACTCACTTCTCGTTCTCTTTCGATATTTTTCTTGATTTCTTTGGGTATTTTGTGTCGATACCTACCGTAAATGTTAGAATCATGAAGCCCATGCCTTGAGGTCCAAGAATATGTAGTTGTTTGTTCGAACCGTGTCCAATCCGCCTGATTTGGTTTTGCCGAAACCCTAACCCACGAAAATTGGGGATTTTCCCATTTCCCTCCCGTGTATCATGAAATTGACCTCAAAATGTGAATCCTCATGTCTCAATGATATATATAAGCCGGCCGCGGGTTCGATTTCGCACGTTTTGACCTGATCGCGGTGTCTAGGCCCTCTAAATTGGCCCTGACACTGTTCATCCGAGACCGAAAGTGGAAATTGCATGATTTCACCTTTGTGAAATGCTGAAAGGACTCTAGATTATGAATCCCCATATCCCAAGTGTATGTACATATCGACCGGATGTTGGTTTCCATAAGATTTGACCCATTCATGACATCTAGGAGTCTTAAAAGTCCTCTGTTGTTGTTTATCCAAAAATAAATGGGAAGTTGCATGCTTCCATCATCGTGTTATGTTAAATTGAGCTCAAATATGATTCATCGTGTACCAATTGTGCATATGTGTCCACCAGATGTCCGATCTCACAAGCATCGAACCGTTCACGGCGTCCGAGTGTTCAAAAATGTGTTCACCTGAAAAGAAAAGAGAAATGTATCTGTTATGCCTCTAATTGTTATTGAAGTAACATTTAACTTTTTAAACATAAATGTAAGCTTTGAAATATGTATCCATGTGTTGGAAGCAAGGGAATGAGTCCTAGAGGTTTCAAAGGGATATGTAATCATCCAAGGTAAGGAATCTAATCTCTCTCCTGAACTTGGAATAATTTGTTGTAAATAAGGGAATTGAGTCCCACAAAAGGTTGTGCGCTGAGCTAGTGAATGAAAGGGAATCCACATTGTGCTTTGTGATGATATGATCTCCTGGATGGAGATGTGTGTGATGGAATTATCTCCCGATTGGAGATGTATGTGATGGGAATGGATTTTTCCGAGTTCTGAATGTGTGGCAAATGTGGATTTTCCTCTCCAAGTGTTGAAACTAACCGTGAAACTAGGACCATGATTCATAGGGGTAGTATTCTTTAGCATACCATGTCCATCACGGTGTGAACTCAAGGAATACTTGGCCACGTATTCTGGCCGCTCGTGGGAGCGGGCAATATTCATGGTACGCTTTAGGAAACTATTGTGGAAGAACGAGGATTGCCCTGGTCAACGGAGGTGTGGGGCGTGTCGGTTGAACACTACATAGCGAGATGTAGTTGTTCGTTGATTGTTGTGTGGATGCAACCAGGGGTCGAGTGCTGTTGACAAAAAATACAGCCATGGCTTTAGAATGTGTAGCGAATACATTCCTGTCCTCATTCTCTCGCATTGTTGGCTAGTACGGTCTACTAGCCCGGGTTCGCAAAGATGATGTAATAATGAAAATGAATAATGTCCAATCGATGCAACCGTGAGAACCGTGTGAATCCAGTGATTCAAGATGTTTCCTGTTTCTTCTCCTGATTCATGTTTGTGGAGATTCTTTGTATCCTCCCCCGTTCCAATTCTTATATATGTCTGTGAGATGTGTTTATGATTATACTTGTTGAGCTGTAAGCTCATTCTTGCTGTTTATTATTTTCCTTCCAGATGAGAACACGTAGTCGGTGCCTGATAGTTAGAGCTAGGAGAGAGACTTGCTTGATGAGATTAGCTGGATGTTAAGTACTTTGAAGATTTGGCCCTCTTGTTGTAATAAAATGTAGCAGTCACTCATGGATGGATGTGGCCCGTTGTTATTATTTTATGGTTTTGTTATGCTTCCGTAAGTTTTGATGAATTAGTTGTACTTCCGCATTTATTTTGATGTTTTGAGCTTCGTTTTATTTTAGATGGCATCTCTCTAGATCTAATACGGTAGATAGGAGTACTGTGTTGGAGCCATGGATGATATGGCATATCTTGTGATCCTGTGTGATGTGTTGTAAGTTTTGTGTTAAGCCTTTTGTTAGATGTGTACTTGTTCAGGATATATTTGAGTAGGTTATATTTTTAGTTTTCGTCCAGTTGCAGCGAAAACTCTGCCGAAATTTCTGTAGAATCCATAGGTTAATTATGGGTTATTAGTTTGTGTTATCTTTGACGGAGGTTATTTATTAGAAAAATAATCCGGTCTATCACAGTTTGCATCAGAGAAAAAGAGAGATGCCTTAGATTTGATTTGAATCGTATGCGGAAACTTAGGTTAGATTAAGATTGATTGATTAAGTAAATGAAGGCGTTTGATGATTAAGTCAATCTGGGTAGTTTTGGTTATCCCAGTCCCAATGACTTAGGCTAGCGCTAAGTTTGAAGTGGTGACTTAGTTCGATTGGCTATCTTATATGTCCTCGCTAGTGTTCAATGAGTGGCTTAATCCGAATTGCTTCTGTCTCAAGCAAGTATTAGTAGTGGCTCCTAGATGGGGACTACTAATATTAGTGGCTGGTTGTAGGGTTGAGAGAAAGATGGTGTGTCGAGACACCTTAATGTTGGAATTTGATTGGTATCAATTGGGTTCTTGAATTAATTAGTGTTGATTCGAGGCCTAAGATAATTAATCTAAGTTTGAGGTTTAAGTTTGATCGGCTCTTGGTTGAAGTTCTTTGGTTAGTATTTTGCTACGAAGGGTTGCCAGGTCAACCTAGGGAGCGTGATGAATAGGGTGGAATTATGTTCAGGCATATGAAGTTCTAGGTTGACAATTCATAAAGTGTTTGGACTTCTGGGCAGTCCAGATCCTATTGAGGTCGCAATGTGGATTTTAAGACTTAAGATGACGTTGCGGTGACCCCATGTCTAGTAGAAGATATGGCGTGCTGCCCCGTGCCAGATAGGTAGTGAAGTTGACCTCGGTTGGTTGACGTGAGAAAGATCATAGGTCTCAGGGATTAGGAGATATTGTCCCATGTGTTATGGAAGTTTCATGGATTAATTCTTTGTGTCAATGGGACTCTTGGGAGCGTGTCTTAATAGTAGTTAGTCCAATCGCAAGATTTAAGGATGCCTTTAGTTAAGGACAGGAGGTGAAAATGTTCAGTGTTTTAAATCAAGTCCTAAGGTATGAACTCAATGTGATAATGTCATCTGTCGTGACAGGAGGTAAGGCCCTTAGGTTTAATAATGTGATCTGATATTGTTTTGGGGATTCCAAGCCTGTGTCGCATTGTGTTTTGAGTTATAAAGGGAACCTAGTATTTGGAAAGGTAAAATGATGTATCAAAGTGGATGTTTAAGTAAGAATTTTAGATAAATGCCTTCCTGAAGAGACTTTGGGACTATGATCTAAGTTATAGATAGGAGGTCATTAGCTTAAAGATAGTTTGTATCCTCTGACCTTGAAGTGAAGAAATCCAGTGCCACAGGATCAGAGTTTTGGTGGTAATAGTGCATGAAGAAATTTGTGGAATGCCGAGATAGGAGATGAAATTTCTCAATCTTTTTGTCACAACACTTGCATCTTTGGGATCCCGATTATATATATGGTTTTGTGATCCCTAGGTTTATTTAATTAAGGATTTAAGTTCGGTGTAAGTGGTGTCAAGGTTGTGATATTTTCTTGGGTTTGTAGATTCGATTGGTTTGGTCGATCTGAATTGTATGGGTAAGCATACTGTGCCTTGTAATTGAATTGTGCGATTTTGGGTATAAACTTGAGATAGTTAAAGGATTAAGTCTTAATCTGATCTTAAGCAGGGCCGTGGAAGTATCGGCTTTGGTATCATGGTAGAATATTCCAGAACCTTTGAGGTAAATAGATGGACCAATAGGGTGGTTCACGAATTGCAAAATGGTTAGGAGATTAACGATTGGATGAGCAGATTTTGTGGATGGATAGGCGCAGTCCATGGGCTGTCGTGAAGGCTTGATGAATTCTAAGATCGATTTGGGTCCATAGCGTGTTAATTGTGGATCAATGAAAGTTGTAGCCCCGGCGGTATTCAAGTTAAGGATATGGCCACTAGGAAATCCAAAACATCGTTTGGGTTTTGTAAATTCGTTGGCATTTTATGAAATTTTATGGGTTGATCTTTTGGCCATATTCGAGTCCATGTTGGGGTGACTTTGTTGATGAATTCGAAGGAATAATGCGGTGTACGTAGTCATTAGAGGATTATGTCATAAGTTCCGACGGCTGATAATCCGTATGCCCTCATTGGAAAGTGAGTGCGAGTTTTGTTAAGGTAATGCCTTGTTAAGCTTGTGGCTCTTTGGTAACATAATTTTGGAGATCAACAAGATTATAAGTGATGGATAATTGGGGAGACCAATAAATGTCGTGAAAGTGCACGGTCAACCGAAGCTGTTAAGTGACCTGGCAAGTATTCCTTGGGGATTGCTGTGTCGGTAAGACGATCATCATGGGAGAGATTTGTAATTGTGAAAACATAAGTTAAACGGTGTTTTCAGAGACCGGATAGGGTGATTGACGTTCATGTCCTTTGGGTTGAGCCCTAATGGGTCGGATGAGTTATCATGCGAAGTAATGCCATTGAGATATGTTAAGGTTATGTTACTCACGCGTTGTGATAGGTGGGTACCTTTGATATAAGTGGGGGAGAAGTTCAGGATTAGTATTACCCCCATGTGCAAGATGGATTTAGCTATTGAAGTTTCATTTAGAGAACTTATGATGTTGTCCTTGAAGATAATCCTTATCAAGAATTTTAAAGGCCGGAGTGATTGTGTCGTTGAGGAAGATGGTCCTATGATTTTGCATGTGGACAAATTTGTTTAAATGTTAGGAAGGTGAACCTCGGTGTTTTCTTGTGAGAGTTAGCAGACATCAATGTTAACAATTGATGTTGGGGAGCTTTATTATGTCTTCGAAGTTTCCTAGATAATGTGAAAGATGAATTGCCAGTAAGTCCAAACGATTGGGTGATATGATACCATGTTCTTGAATTGTGAGACAAAACCGTATTCGATGTTTGGGAGCTAGGAGTTCATGAAATATGAAGTCCTTGTATTTTGTTTCAAAACGATTAGCGTGACCCACTTATCGTAGCCCTGAAGATGTATTCGGAGTTGGTTCAGTTGGCTCATTGATATGCCAACAGGATCTTGAGGTTACTCAATTATTAGATTTTAAGGATATAGGATGAATGATCGAAAGCCATGTCGAATCTTGGGATGATCGTTAATATTGTAGTTTCGAAGGTGGTTGTAGTTTGATGATTGTGGGAATTGTCTTCATGGTATGGCTATCCTAGGATAGTATTAATCAAAGTAGTGCAGCGTAAGCGTTGTGGGCCCATGGCCCAGAGATTTCTAAATAAGGTTGAGGTCTCTGCCGTCGAATTCTTTCGAGGCTTGGAATGAATTGAAGTAAAAGTTCATTAGTCCGTTTGAAGTATCGGATTGAATTGGAAGAATGCTCGGCATGATTGTAGGTTGCTTTTGGAATATCTAGGGATCATTATGAGGTCTTCCTTGTATTGATGGTTGAGAGGATCGGTAACTGTCTGGGTTGAGCCATTCTAGGAGGCTAAGGATTTTTCTTGTGATAAAGATTAGAACGATTCAATGCTTGAGGTTCCTAAAATAGGCATTGTCTGAGGAAATGATTTCAGAAGACAAGGAGTTACCCTCGGATTTGGGAATTCGAGGCTCGCTAAATTTCGAGGACGAAATTTTCGTAAGTGGGGAAGAATTGTGACGTTCCGGATTTAAAAACTTGATAATGATGAGGTGATTAGTATGCTAATGATCAATGCAAGGCCTATGGAAAGAATAAGGTTGGGTATCGGAAGAAAAATCAAGAAAAGTCCAGATTCGTGCTGTTGAAGCACTGCAGTAGGCTTGTGCCTGCAGGGAAAGCTAGCACTACGGCCGTTCGCTGCCCGCTTGAGCCACCCTCGAGCGGTGGCGTAGTATAAAAGTTGTGCCCTGTCTTCTCCTCGTCATTTTTCGCTCTATTTAGGGTTTTAGAGAGAGAGGGTGCCGATCCTAGTGAGAGAAAGGAGGAGATCGAGACCGTGGAGTCCAAATCTGTCCTAGAGCTAGTTATAAAGGTGAAAGCACGTGTTGAGGCAAGTGTTCTCATACTCACTTCTCGTTCTCTTTTGATGTTTTGCTTGATTTTGTTGGGTATTTTGTGTTCATACCCACCGTGAATGTTAGAATCACAAAACCCATGCCTTGAGGTCCAAGAATATGTAGTTGTTTGTCCGAACCGTGTCCAATCCGCCCGGTTTGGTTTCACCGAAACCCTAACCCACAAAAATTGGGGATTTTCCCATTTCCCTCTGGTGTATCATGAAATTAACCTCAAAATGTGAATCCCCACGTCTCAATGATGTATATATGCTGGCCGCTGGTTCGATTTTGCACGTTTCGACCCGATCGCGGTGTCCAGGCCCTCTAAATTGGCCCTGACACTGTTCACCCGAGACCCAAAGTGAAAAAAATGCATGATTTCACCTTCGTGAAACGTTGAAAGGACTCTAAATTATGAATCCCCATATCCCAAGTGTATGTACATATCGACCGGATGTTGGTTTCTGCAAGATTTGACCCGTTCGTGACATCCGGGAGCCTTAAAAGTCCTCTGTTATTGTTTATCTGAAAATGAATGGGAAGTTGCATGCTTCCATCATCGTGTTATGTTAAATTGAGCTCAAATATGAATCATCGTGTACCAATTGTGCGTACGTGTCCACCGGACGTCCGATCTCACAAGCATCAAACCGTTCACAGCGTCCAGGTATTCCAAAATGTGTTCACCTGAAAAGAAATGAGAAATGTATCTGTTGTGCCTCTAATTGTTATTGAAGTAACGTTTAACTGTTTAAATGTAAATGTAAGCTCCGAAATATGTATCCATGTGCTGGAAGCAAGGGAATGTGTCCTAGAGGTTTCAAAGGGATATGTGATCATCGGAGGTAAGGAAACTAATCTCTCTCGTAAACTTTGAATGATTTGTTGTAAGGGAATTGAGTCCCACAAAAGGTTGTGAGCCGAGCCAGTGAATGAAAGGGAATCCACATTGTACTTTGTGATCATATGATCTCTGGAAGGAGATGTGTGTGATGGAATGATCTCCCGATTGGAGTTGTATGTGATGGGAATGGATTTTCCCGAGCTGTCAATGTGTGTGGCAAATATGGATTTCTCTCTTCAAGTGTTGAAACTAACCCTGAAACTAGGACCATGATTCATAGGGGAAGTATTCTTTAGCATACCATGTCCATCGCGGTGTGAACTCGAGGAATACATGGCCACGTATTCTGGCCGCTCGTGGGAGCGGGTGATGTTCGTGGTACGCTTTAGGAAACTACTATGGAAGAACGAGGATTGCCCTGGTCCCCGGGGGTGTGGGGCGTGTCGGTTGAACACTACATAGCGAGATGTAGTTGTTCGTTGATTGTTGCATGGATGCAACCAGGGGTCTAGTGCTGCCGACCTAAAATGCAGCCGTGGCTTTAGAATGTGTAGCGAACACATTCCTGTCCTTTTTCTCTCGCATCGTTGGCGAGTACGGTCTACTAGCTTAAGTCCGCAAAGATGATGTAATAATAAAAATGAATAATGTCCAATCGATGCAACCGTGAGAACCGTGTGAATCCAGTGATTCAAGATATTTCCTGTTTCTTCTCCTGATTCATGTTTGTGGAGATTCCTTGTATCCTCCCCCGTTCTAGTTCTTATATATGTCTGTGAGATGTGTTTATGATTATACTTGCTGAGTTGTCAGCGCACTCTTGCTGTTTGCTGTTTTCCTTCCAGATGAGAACACCTAGCCGGCGCCTGATAGTTAGAGTAAGGAGAGAGACTTGCTTGAAGAGATTAGTTGGATGTCAAGTGCTTTGAAGATTTGGTCCTCTTGTTGTAATGAAATGTAGCAGCCACTCATAGATGGATGTGGCCCGTTGTTATTATTTTATGGTTTTATTATGCTTCCACAAGTTTTGATGAATTATTTGTACTTTCGCATTTATTTTGATGTTTTGAGCTTCGTTTTGTTTTAGATGGCATCTCTCTAGGTCTAATACGGTAGATAGGAGTACTGTGTTGGAGCCATGGATGATATGGCATATCTTGTGATCCTGTGTGATGTGTTGTAGGCTTTGTGTTAAGCCTTTTGTTAGATGTGTGCTTGTTCAGGATATATTTGAGTAGGTTGTATTTTTAGTTTTCATCTAATTGCAGAGGGAACTCTGCTGAAATTTCTGTAGAATTCATAGGTTAATTATGGGCTATTAGTTTGTGTTACCTTTGACGGAGGTTATTTATTAGAAAAATAATCCGGTCCATTACAAAACAAGTAATTATGTCGGACGAGAAAGCTTGGAACAAAGCTAGATGAACTAGAATAAAGAAAATGATTGATCCGAACTTATGAAGCAATAAAGACCGTTCTCGATGTAATTTTCCTTTGGTTATTTTAGGAAATTTTGTAAAACGATTCCACTGTGAAATTTAATGGATATTAGTATACTTCCGCATGATTTTATGGTTTGACTAATTCTTGTTCCCAGTTGCATCTTATGTGTCTTGGCTGACCGACCTAGATCCATGGCCAGTCAAGAGGTGATCAACGAAGATGAGAGTTATTTTGGGATTTTTGAAAATTAAGTTAACCACGAAATTAATGATCTAAAGTTGAGAGTCTTTAAGTCCTAGATGTTAATCCGATTATTGTAAAACTTGGATAATCTGATTAGAATGAATAAGTTGGTCTGACAATAGGATGATAAATTGCTAAATGTTTGAGTTTAGAGGTTCCGATGGTAGCTTGAGGTAGTATTGAAATTTTAGGATGATTGTCTCAATTGCATCCTTATGAAATTTACAATCTAGGATTTATGGATGTTGCCATCTTTGGGATCTTCTAAGGTTGTAATGGTTATATAACCTAGGTATCTAATATAAATCTATGGGCAAAAATTACAATAAATAGTTGATCAGAGTAGTGCAGTAGAATTTTGTGGGCCTATAAGATTTTAGGGTTTGATTTGAGGAAATTGGTTATTTTCAGAATATGAAGAAAAGTCAAAGTTGAGGCATGCTAGTAAGACGGAGAGGTGACTGATTGATTGAGAAAATGTTTCTCACTTGATAAACTAAGTATAGGGTTCAAATAAGTATAGGATCCAAAGAAACTAGCCTTTAGATAAAGTCCCAGTTTAAAGTTTTAGGAATATAAATCAAATGTTGAGGATCGGAGTGATTCGAGAGTGTTGATTATATGTCTAATGTGTGTGTAACATTAGACTGAAGTTTTTGTTAGTTTTGTTAATCTTTATTCTCATGGCTGACCCCTCTGTTGGGTGTCTTTTTTGATGTACGAATTGGTCGGGGAATGCCCTAGCATTTTATGCATTATCTTCAAGTCAAAACACTTGGTTTTAATGCATAGGTTATGTAATTTTTTTCTCCCATAAATCCAAAATACTTACTTACAAAAAAAAAATCGGAGTGATTCGAGAGGAATATCCTTAATTGTTGAATATTGAGGTTCATAAAATTTCGAGGACGAAATTTCTATAAGTGGAGGAGAATTGTAATTGTGAGATCCCGTTCCCAAAATATGATAAATATGGAGTAATTAAGTTGATGATGATCATGATTAGGTTTAAGAATAAGAAAAAATTTGGTACCGAAGCGAAAAGGGAGCAAATGGGAAAAAAATGGGATCGACGCTAATTTGTGCAAGCACTCGCTCACAGCTATCCGAGGCAAGGCAGGAGCGGTCCTAGCTATGAGCAGTGTGCTCGAGCGAAAATCTACAAGAGCGGGCGCTCGAGCACCACTCGACCGGTGCTGGAGCACTGGTCATGTGTTTCGCACGTGACTCTTTTCCTTCATGTTTTTAAGCAGGATTTAGGGCTCATTTGGGCAGAACGGTGGTTGAGGGAAAGCGCGAACGTGATCAACCACCAGGCCAACTCCGCGTTGGCAAAACTGTGTTAGGGTAAGCTTTTTTAAGTGACTGGCCCCACCGTTTTGCGGCCCCATAACCCAGAAACCCCGAAGGATTTTTTGGGAGGCACAGTACCACTACCAACGCGGCAGTTACGGAGAATCGAACCCGGGTGTTGAGGGAAAGCTCGAACGTGATCAACCACCAGGCCAACTCCGCGTTGGCAAAACTGTGTTTTTTTGGAATCAAACCTCAAAACGAAAATACTTTATATCCTCATTAATTTTTTGGAATGTCGACAGCCTTTCATTTTCTAAAATACATAATCTATAATATACATCTAGATTATAAATAGCCATAATTAAAACAAATCTCAAGATTCCATACCATGAAAACAATTCCTACAAATCCTCAAATGACAAGCAGATTATCAATTACAATCGTAACAATCACCTGAAAATTCGTACAGCCTTAGGTCATCGCCCAAAACGTCGAAGTCAAATACTTAGTTACCTCAATATCTTGTTGGCATACCAATAAGTCAATTGATTCCATCCAAACGCATTTTTCATAATCACGATTGGTGGGTCATCCTAATTGTCCTAAAACAAAACCATAAGGACTTCTCACTTCATGATTTCATATCCCTAAGGCTTCGAATACAATTTCCTCCTCCTAGAATCAAGGTAAGCATCCCATATGGAGCACGAAAGACACATTAAATTTAAAGACTTCTGATAGCAATTATTGATCACAATATTTGCTTTCCTCAAAAGACGCTAAAATCCACCTTTTCAATCCTCAAATTACCACTTGCACTATCGTATACTCATTTCTTCTTTACGATACAATTCCTCAAACTTTTAGAACTATTGGACAATAATGATCTCCCATAAGTAACACCTATAAATCTTCAAGGTAAGGACCTCACTGACTAACTCCAACTATGGGCAAACCAATTTCAAACCATAAGCTTCTCCCTCACTTTGCTCATGGGTAGTCACCTATCACGATGCAAGAATTATATAATTCTGGCCTTTCTCAAAAGCATTACATTCTCCTATAACTCATCGGACCCACCCATTAGGGGTCAACCTAGACAAAACGGTCAATAATTTACCCTTAATTCCTTGAAAGCTACCTTCACATGTCTAACACCTATTAATACCAATCACTTCCAAGCTAAATGCCTCATGCCCACATCACATTCTTCATTAACTAAATTCACATTACTTCCTCCAATAAGAATATGGCTGACTACATTTCACAATTTATATCATCCACGAAAGAAAGCGTAGATATAATTAGGGAACAATCTAGAATCCTCGAAGTGGATGTAGTGTAATATGTAGATCATGGGAAAAATAAGAGAATATGTAGATCCTGAATCAAATAAAACATAAGCTAAAATTCCACAAATAAGAAAAGTACGTCCAATGACATTTGGGGATGCCTTAACGTCCTGGACCATAATCGTAAATGTTTTAGCTGAAATAGCAGGCTTCTCGGCTTCCGACCTCTTGGGTAGGGGACAGTTCTTGATCTGATAGCCTTGCTAACCACAATTAAAATAGCCTCCCATCGTTCTAAAATAAATTTCCCCCAAATGCTTCTTTCCACAGGGAATATAGCTTGCTACTAATGCCTTGGAACCTGACATTGACCAAATTTTGATACTACCTTTCCCTTTATTACACACTTTCATCTTCTTAGAAACTCTTGAGGTCCTAAACCTGATCCCATACTAAAACTCATTTGCCTAGCTGCCCTCTTAGCTAAAGAATTTTGAGTCTTAGGTTCTTTTTCAAATATCAAGCCCTATCTAGAACCTCAGCATAAGTTTGAAGCTCCTGTGTCACCAGCTGACTCCTGATCTCATCCGTCAATCCTTGTTGGAACCTCTGGGCTTTTCTCGACTCATCTTTCACAATATACAGTACGTACCGTGACAATTTAGCAAACCTTGCATTATACTCTGCCACAGTATGGTTTCCTTGCCTAAGCCACATAAATGCCTCTTCCTTCTAATCTTGGAGGCTAGAAGGAAAATATTTTTTTGGGAAGGCTACCTCAAATATTTCCCAAGAAATTTTCTCATTGGGCATACCCGACGCCCTTTCCTTCATCGACCACTAACTATCAGTGTGATGACTCGAGTTTTAAAATATGATAATTGAGAGATAATTAAGTTAAAATAGGTAAATTGTATTCAAAAGGTACGGGAGGAACGGATTGAAAAGCTCAAAGAACTGGAATTAGTAAATCAAAAACCGAAATTGTAAGCTGTGAAATGTTAATTTGAAGACATGATTTTGGGTTTTAAATTGTGATAATCATGACTTATTGAGGTTATATAATAAAAAATAAGGTCCAAGGATGTGAATGATTGGGTTAGAATGGTCAAAACGGGTCCTGATCGGCAAAAACGCGAAGTAGGCTTGCTGAAGGTTTACTGCGAGCCTGACCCGCGCCATCCATGGGCTCGAGCCAATGGAGAGCATAGAATCAGGATTGGCTGTACTCACCGCGCGCTCGAGCCAGCCTAGGCAATAAAGCTGCACTCGCCACGGGCTGGAGCGCCAGGCCATTTTGAAGCCCCATACTGTTTCGCAATTTTCATTTTCCCACACAACCAAACCCTTTTAGAGTGAGAGGGCAACGAACAAGAGAGAGAAAGGAGGAGATTGAGGCCGTGGAGTCCGAATCCGGCTTCGAGCTAGTTAGAGAAATCGTAGAGCACGTCGAGGCAAGTATATTTATACCATTTTTCTTCCATTTTTGTTAATTTTTGTCTGATCCCCTTCGGGTATTTTGTCCCAAAACCCGACCCTATGTATATCATTGTGATGCCCATAGTCTAATTATATATATGTGTGAAATTCGTCGTCCAATTCATTATTTTTGCACCGTTATGGCATCCGAAACCCTCACCCAAACGCGTGCACTGTTCATACGCGATCGGGTGGATTCTTGCCTTTGATTTTTGGGGCTTTTGCATGAATTAGGACTAAAATATGATTACCCATATCCCCCATACAATAATTCATTGGCTGGGTACCCAATTTGGTGGAATTATGTGAAATTCCGTTCGTGAAACCCTAACCCTACACCCGGGTGGTTTTGGGGCTTTGATTTTTGGTGCTTTTGATTTATTTGGGACTAGATTATGATTATACATGACTTGGGTAAGTTGATTTACCGATAGGGTATCCGAAATTGTGGAATTTGGTGGATATTAGTTCGCGAAGCCCTTGACCTGCGCCCCGATACCATTTGAACTTCTATTTGGAGTTAAATGTATAAATTGACTTGGGATTATAGTTACCCATGCCTTGGGTTTGATAAATTACCTGTTGGATGTCCGAAATTTTGAGAATTAATTGATTTGTGTATATGTGCACTATTCACTTGTACTATTCACGGGTACTGTTCTCCCGAGAATTTCAGACGATATTTCGCATAATATTTTCATGTTTAAATGCCGATTAAGTGATATGTATTTGTGTAAATTTAATTGTTTAATTTAAAAGTTTCGGCATGCCCAATTTTGAAAGAATTTGTATTCGGAAGCTCTTCAAATTAATTGCTCTTTATGTAGAGAGAGGAAGTTGAGGCACGACAGTAAGCATGAAGAGGAAAAAAGGGGAAGAAATCACTCGTTTCGATCCTATCTCGGTAAAAACAACAGTAGATTGGGTTCAGTCAAATGTACTTCGAATGCTAATTCCTATTTTTACAGTGTTTCAATATCTCTGCAACTGTATTTATACTCTAGAAGCATGTTTCTCCATGTTCTGCATAAACAAAACATATTTTTGTAAATTAATCAGATATATTTTATGTTTACATGTATATATTGCAATATTTGACATCGATTTTTATAAAAATGCACATGTTAAGTATCCGTTTATCGTCCGATAATTTTACCCAAACCCTAGGTACGAAAATGATGGGTTTTAATGATTTTTACCCATAATTTCTGTTGTATAAAAGTTAATCTGTACTGAAATAATACTCCTGATGTAATTAGTCTCTGAAAATTTTCTATGGACTTATACTGATAAATCACTGTGGATTTCTGAATCAAAACTTAAGGATTTTTAGACCGTTACTATATATTCTGAACCAATTCTGAAGGGTTTCTAACTGTCTCTGTATATTCTGAAATAAATCTAAAAGGTTATGAACTATTTCTGAATATTTTGAAGTTAATTGAAGGGTTGTAATCTAATACTATATATTTTAAAGCGAGACTGAAAGATTATAAACTGTTACTGTATGTTTTGAACCGAACCGAAGAGTTATTGTGAAACTCTGACTGACTTCTGAAACTGAAAAGGATTTTCAGTTAAGAAACAAGAAGAAACTATTTCTAATACTATACTTACTGTTCTGATATACTTACTATTATTTAGGACCCAGGACTGATTATAGTCAGGTTAGGTTCTCCGGCATGCCTCACAACTTTACGGTGGTGATCAAGGATAACACTGTCCATGGAGTTATATGTGGTTCGCCCTTCCTTGGGGCGTTACGGTCAGGTGAAAAGTTTCTATTTCTTGCCTACCTTCGGGAGGCACACCTGTACTGATCCCTTGGGACGGGAGTTCTGTCACTGTTTATAGCCTTAGATTATGAGGAGATGTACATAATCTATCATCGATCATTCACCCCATTAGCTAGTAGGGTATACTGGCAGGGTCCATTACTGCACTGTTCTGCACCACTGTTCCGTACTAATTACTGTTCTGTATTGATTACTATTTTGTACTAATTTCTGTTCTATGCTGATATAAAGAGAAAGTTTCTGATTCTGCTTTCTGGTCCTACTTTTTGAATTTTACTGATTTCTGATTTCTGAGTTAATTATTGTTTAATTATGCTTTCTCTGTTTTCTATGTTCTATTCTGCATAACCGCTCTGTTTCTATATAGTTTACATCTATTCTGCATAACTGATTTATAGCATATCTGTATGTACCTTGTTGGCCCTCGACTCACTGTTTTACTTTTTTTTCCCCTTCAGATGAGACTGTAGAGCTAGTACTGGACGAGAAGGAGTGATCTGGAGCCTAGCTTGAAGACGGTGAAGATCTAAGGTATTTTGGAGCTATTTTAGAGAATCAGTTGGATATAAAGACTTGACTTGATATATAATTTTTTATATGGATTTTATGCCTGTAGACATTTATGTATATATGGGTTTTGTATAGAAATACATGTAATGTATGTGATGAATAGGAAACTACGCTTCTATAGGTTAATAGTTCTGCTTTCGCTCTATACTTCTTGATATTCTGTACAGGTCCTAGATGGCATCTCATTCATGAACTATTAATATAGTAGATGGTTTGTTGGATTAATGCCATGGATGGCATCTGTCGTTCTATGTTCGCATGTTGTTGGAAAAATTATGGTATAAATAAATAATTGTGTGCTTGCGCTGGTTGGTTATTCAGGTTTTGTACAGGTTGTATTTTTGGGTTTTCATCTAGTTACAAAGGAGACTCTGCCGAAATTTCTATGAAAGTTATATTTTGTATTTTGGTCCTAAATCCTGTTTCTGTCTTGACGAAAGTTTCTGAAAAGAGAAAATAAAATTCATTCCTTCACAATTGGTATCAGAGAGTTGAGATGCCTTAGGAATTGATTGATCGAAAATCGGAAGCATAGGTTTGAATCTCTGTACTGAATTCCTATAGAATAGGTCGGGAGAGCCGTGAGGAGGCACCTTGACGTGCTAAATTGATTGGTGTCGATTTAGTGCTTGAGCTGATTGGTATTGACTCGAGGACTAGGGTAATCAGTTTTGGTTCAAAATTCAGGCTTAATCATTCTGGGTTGAGGTCCTATAAGGGGCAGTGGATTAATCTAGTCAGTATAGCAGATAAGTGAAATTGATGGCTTGAGGTTTATGTAACTTGGAGTCGATTTCAGGAAAGTAAGCTTAAGGATACCGATTTAAGATCAATTCATAGTGATCAGGTGTATGAATTTTTGGGTAATGTGAATCCGTTGGAATTGAGAAAGGTGTTCACAGATGTTGATGTGAAAGGTATTGATAGGATATTATACCTTTCAATCAAGTTGTGAATTCTGAATAAGAGGCAAAACTAATCGAACTGAGAATAGGTGTTAAATCCAATTAGTAATGAGACCACCCCATTGAGTCAATTGATGGACGTTAAGAAATCTAACTATAAAAGGTTTTAAGGATATGTATATATATTCAGAAGAAAAGATCAAGCCAACTTGTTTTAATGGATGATTTAGAGTCGGTTGAAATCGACATTAGCCTCTGAGGATTTTTTATGGAATTAAAGGAGCATTGGCTAGGTATTGTTATGGATACCTTCAAACCTCTAGGAGGTAAGATAAACTGATGAGATTGTTATGGTTGGTTGAGTAATGGGTTACTCGGATCGATAAGTGGGTACAATAAATGAATAGGTGATTTCTAAGATCGATCCGTATCCATAACATGTCGATTATGGATGATTAAAAAAAAAAATTTCCGTGGCAGTATTCGAATAAAGGTATAGTTGCTATGAAATTCGAAAGCGCTATATGGGTTTTGAATTTTCGTGGGTGTCCATGAATTTTATGGGATGGATCTTTCAGCCATATTTGGATCCATATTGAGATGTCCTCATTGATGGGTCCAAAGGAATGTAGGAAATATGTACTCCATTGCAAATTGTGTCATGCATTGAGACCAGTTGTTAACCGAAGACCTAATCGAGAAAAGAACGCAAGTTTAGTCTAAGAAAATGCCCCGTTGAGCGTGTGGTATCTTTGATAGCACGATTTTGGATCTGTAGGACCTTAAGTGGTGACTAAATAGGGAAGGCTGATTAATGTTGAGAAGGGGTATGCTTTTCTTAGAATTAACTGAATTTGATAAGCAATCTGGCAAGTATCCCTCGAGGATTGTAGTGTCCATGAGTTATTTAGCTCGAGAAAGATTTATAATCGTTATGATGAGATACAAATGGTAATTTCAAGGAGTAAAAAGGGTCAATTGATTTCCATGTTATTTGGGATGACCATTGATGGGTCTAGTAAGTTAACATAGCAAGTAATATTTTTGTGGAGGTTAGAATTTTTCAATTCTGGTGTTATGATAGGTGACTATCTCCATATAAGTGGGGGAAAGGTTCATAATTAGAATTACTCCACCAGTACGTTGAAAGTAATAGTTGGAATCTCCACTTTGGGAACTTAGGGATGTTACCTTGGAGGTAGCTAATACCGGATGGTTTCAAGGGTTTATAATAGTTGTGTCATAAATAAAGAAACAATCTTATGATATTGTGAATGGATAGACCCATTTAAGGATTGCTAGGAGAAACCTTAACGTCTTTATGAAATTTGGCCTTAAGGCTGATAATTGACGTTAAGAGTTCTTAGACTCAGTGTGCCTTCGGTGTTTTGTAGGAGATGTGAAAGGAAAAATTGCGAATACGTTCAAATTCTTGGACAATAGGGGGTTGTTTTCTTAAATTAGGAGATAGAAATGTATTCAAAGTATTAGAGCCATGAAATTTTGGAACAAGAAATCCCTGTGGTTTTGTTTCAGGATGATTAACTTATATTATAATTATAGAGAATGTGTTCGGATTAAATTAGGCAGCCCATTGGTATGCCAACAAGATTCTGAGGTTTCTAAGTATTTGGGTTTTGAGATTTTGGGTGATGATCTAAAACTCTAATAAATCTTTTGTTGATAATTATAATTGTAGTTTCTAATCTAGTTGTAATTTGAGGATATAAGGTATTTTGATCTTGAGGTTGTTTGCGATTTGAAGTTTGTGCCAAAATCTTAATTGAAACTTGATCAAGGAGTTTTGGGAGTTAAGTTAAATTTAATATAGCGAAAATTTGTAACCGGATGATTCGTAGTTAGATAAATAATTAGAGTAGCATAGCAGAAATGTGGTAAACCCACATATGATGAGGTTCAATCTGTGGCTCCGAAGGAATATTTCCCTTCTAGGCTTAGGAGAGGTTCAAGCAAGAACTTTCAGCCGTTTGAGGTTTCGAGTTAAGTCAAAAAAATAGTTAATGAATTTGGTGTGAGTACTTAAGCTAAGTCACAAGGAATTAATAGGTTTAAGTTGCCCTTAAACTTGGTAGATTAGTGTGAAGTTTTTCCAAGGTATCGTAAATGTTGAAGTAAATAAGTGATTGTGATGAATTATCTTGGAAAATTTAAAGCTTATCCCCATAAGGAGGTTTCAATTTAGGTTTTGATAGAATGAAATGGGTAATAAAGATCAAAACAATTCAATGGTTGAAGTTTTCTAGGATAATCGTCTAACCGAGGATGTGATTGGGAATGCTTGGGAGATTGCCTCTAACTCAGGGATTTCGAGATTCGTCAAATTTTGAGGATGAAATTTCTATAACTAGGGGAGAATGTGACAACCCAAGTTCCGGAATATGATAATTGTGAGGTAATTAAGTTAAAATAGATGAATTGTGTTCAAAAGGTACGGGAGGAACGGATTGAAAAGCTCAAAGAACCGGAATTAGTAAATCAGGAATCGAAATTGTAAGCTATGAAATGTTAATTGGTAGACAAGATTTCGGGTTTTAAATTGTAATAATCATGACTTATTGAGGTTATATAATAAAAAATAAGGTCCAAGGAAAAGAAAATTTGGGTTAGAATGGTCAAAATGGGTCCTGAACGGCAAAAACGCGAAGTGAGCTTGCTGCAAGCTTGCTACGGGCCTAAGCACCACGAAGAGCACAGAATCCAGATTGGCTGTGCTCGCCATGCACTCGCCGCATGCTTGAGTGCCAGGCCATTTTAAAGCCTCGTGCTATTTTGTGATTTTCATTTTCCTACGCAACCAAACCCCTTTAGAAAGATAGAGGGTGACGAACATGAGAGAGAAAGGAGGAGATCGAGGCCGTGGAGTCCGAATCCGGCTTCGAGCTAGTTAGAGAAATCGTAGACCACGTCGAGGTAAGTACATCTATACCATTTTTCTTCCATTTTCGTTGATTTTTGTTGGATCCCCTTCGGATATTTTGTCCCGATACCCGACCCTATGTATATCATTGTGATGCCCATAGTCTAATTATGTATATATATGAAATTCGTCGTCCGATTCATTGTTTCCGCACCGTTATGCGCATCTGAAACCCTCACCCACGCGCGTGTACTGTTCATGCGCAATCAGGTGGATTCCGGCATTTGATTTTTGGCAGTTTTGCATGAATTAGGACTAGAATATGATTACCCATATCCCCCATAAGTTAATTAATTGGTTGGGTACCCGATTTGGTGGAATTATACAAAATTCCATTCGTGAAACCCTAACCCTAAGCCTGGGTGGTTTCAGGCTTCGATTTTTGGTGCTTTTGATTTATTTGAGACTAGATTATGATTATAAATGACTTGCGTAAGTTGATTTACCGATTGGGTATCCGAAATTGTGGAATTTGGTAGAAATTCGTTTGCGAAGCCCTTGACCCGCTCCCGGACACCGTTTGAGCTTCTATTTGGAGTTAAATGTATAAATTGACTTTGGATTATAGTTACCCATGCCTTGTGTTTGATAAATTACCTATTGGATGTCCAAAATTTTGAAAATTAATCGATTTGTGTATATGTGCACTATTCACGTGTACTGTTTACTGGTACTATTCACCCGAGAATTTCAGACGATATTTTGTATGATATTTCCATGTTTAAATGCCGATTAAGTGATATGTATTTGTGTAAATTCAATTGTTCAATTTGAAAGTTTCGGCATGCCCAATTTCGAAGGAATTCGTATTCAGAAGCTCTTCAAGTTAATCTGCTCATTTCGGAGAGTGAGTAAGCTGAGGTACGATAGTAAGCACGAAGAGGAAAAAATAGGGGAGAAATCACTCATTCCGATGTTATCAGGGTAAAAATAACGATAGATCGGGTTCGGGCAAGTGTACTTCGGACACTGATTCTTATTTTTATAGTGTTTTAATATCTTTGCAACTGTATTTATGCTCTAAAAGTATGTTTCTCCATATTCTGCATAAATAAAGCCTATTTCTGTAAATTAATCGGATATATACTGCAATATTTACATGTATATACTGCAATATTTGACATCGATTTTCATGAAAATGCACATGTTAAGTGTCCGTTTATCGTCCGATAATTTCAGCGAAACCCTAGGTACGAAAATGATGGGTTTTAATGATTTTTACCTATAATTTCTGTTGTATAAAAGTTAATCTGTACTGAAATAATACTCCTAGTGTAATTAGTCTTTGAAAATTTTATACGGACTTATACTGATAGATCACTATGGATTTCTAAAGTAAAATTTAAGGGTTTTTAAACTGTTACTGTATATTCTGAACCAATTCTGAAGGGTTTCTAATTGTCTCTGTATATTCTGAAATAAATCTAAAAGGTTATGAACTGTTTCTGAATATTCTGAAGTTAATTGAAGGGTTTTAAGCTAATACTGTATCTTCTGAAGCGAGACTGAAGGATTATAAACTGTTACTGCATGTTCTGAACTGAACTAAAGAGTTACTGTGAAACTCTGATTGACTTCTGAAGCTGAAAAGGATTTTCAGTTAAGAAATAAGAAGAAACTATTTTTGATACTGTACTTACTGTTCTGATGTACTTATTGTTATTTAGGACCCAGGACTGATTACAGTCAAGTTAGGTTCTCCGGCATGCCCTAGAACTTTACGGTAGTGATCAAGGATAACTCTGTCCATGGAATTATATGTGGTCCGCGCTTCGTCGGGGCGTTACGGTCATGAGGAATGTTTCTATTTCAGGCCTACATTCGGGAGGCACACATGTACTGATCCATTGGGACGGGATTTTCTGTCACTATTTATAGCCTAGGTTTGTGAGGAGATGTACATAATCTATCCTCGATCATTCACCCCATCAGCTAGTAGGGTATACTGGCAGGATCCATTACTGCACTGTTCTGCACCACTTTTCCGTACTGATTACTATTCTATACTGATTACTGTTCCGTATTGATTTTTGTTCTGTACTGATATAAAGAGAAAGTTTCTGATTCTGCTTTCTGATTGTACCTTTTGAATTATACTAATTTCTGAGTTAATTATTATTTAATTATGCTTTATCTTTTTTCTATGTTCTATCCGACATAACCGCTCTGTTGCTATATAGTTTTACAACTATTCTGCATAACTGATTTACTGCATATATATATGTACATTGTTGGGTCTTAACTCACTGTTTTACTATTTTTTTTTCCTTCAGATGAGACTGTAGAGCTAGTACTGGATGAGAAGGAGTGATCTAGAGCCTAGCTTGAAGACTGTGAAGATTTAAAGTATTTTGGAGCTATTTTGAAGAATCAATTGAATGTAAAGATTTGACTTGATATATTATTTTTTATATGGATTTTATACCTATGGACATTTATGTATATATAGGTTCTGTATAGAAATGCATGTAATGCATGTGATGAATAGGAAACTATGCTTCTACAGGTTAATAGTTCTACTTCCGCTCTATACTTCTTGATATTCTGTACAGGTCCTAGATGACATCTCATTCATGAACTGTTAATATAGTAGATAGTTTGTTAGATTAATGCCATGGATGGTATCTTGGTCCTGTGTATGCGTGTTGTAAGAAAAATTATGGTATAAATAGATAATTGTGTGGTTGTACTAGTTGGTTATATGGATTTTATACATGTTGTATTTTAGGGTTTTCATCTAGTTACAAAGGAGACTCTGTTGAAATTTCTGCAAAAGTTATACTTTGTATTTTGGTCATAAATCTTGTTTCTGTGTTAACGAAAGTTTTTGAGGAAAAAAAAATCCATTCCATCACAATAGCTTCTCCCTCTACTTTATAGGCCGCAAGAGTAACCTTTTCCTGACCAGAACATTGAATGACCGTAAATATTTTATTCAATCTCCGAATCAAAATTTTTCCCTTCACTGGATAAGGCTCTTCTAAAAATTCAGGCGCCTTCTCCACTATAAACTTCTCATATGCCGTTAGGACGAGATTTACTAGGGCTTGCTCTAGTACAGGAACTAGTGCCATGTGATGTTGCTCTGTCAATTCTAGAATGTTAGTCATTCTCTCCAACAAATTAAGATATTCAGCCTCACGATCTTGGGGAGTACTAGCACCTCCATGAGTATTTCTTCTTCCCTTTCTACTAGCCATGCAAATATCCTATAGCCAAGAACATCAAAGATTAGTTGACCTCAAATAACTAGATTAGAGGAAGGGGTTACAATCAATCAGTGCATTTTAGAATTAAACCTAGGGGCTACCACATAAACATTACATCTAATCTGAACTACCCTTACCAATTTCAAGTCTACAAGACTCGTACACCCAAAATTTTAGCTACCCGATTGTTACTAAATCGATCATAAATCAACATTCTAAGTTTCACTATACCGAAAATTGACTCCAAGTTACACTAACCTCAAGTCATCAATTCCACTTTATCTGTCATACTTACTAAGTTAACCCAAGCACACCTTTCTAATGATTTACTAACCTGAAAACCCCAACTCAGAATACATCAAACCCCAACTTTAAACCAAGGTTGACTAGCCTATGCCGAAAATCAATGTCAATCAGCTGAAACACCAAATCCCAACATAGTTCTAGCCTAAGGGATACAAACTAGCATATCTCGAGCTTTCCAATCTAATTTAATAATCATACACCTTAATCTACTTATTCAATCAATCTTAATTGATCCTAAGCTTCCGCATACGATTCAAATCAAATATAAGGTATCTCTTTTCTCTGATACAAACTGTGATGGAATGGATCATTTTCCTCTAATGACCTCCATCAATAAACATACAAAATAAATGCCCATAAAATTAGACATATTAATTTTTATAGAAAATTAGACAGAGTTTTCTTTAAAAATAGACAAAAATTAATACAAATAACCTGTATTAAACAGCATATTCAAGATATATAAGCAATTAAATCTCAAAATTCAACACCATCTCAAAACACAAGATCAACAAATACCATATCTGTCACAGTCTTGCCTTATTCCACCGCATAAGACCGTCGTCAAGCCAAAATCCTTACCTTAAAATAAATTAATAGATAATAATTAGGTGAACATAAAAATTTTTTCTTTTCTTTCATATGAATAAACCTTTCTTTTATACATAGGATTGCATGAGGCCAAACTACAGAAGCTGGCCTTCCGGTTTAGGTCAGACGGACCTGAATGCCTTGATATGACCTGAGATGCTTACTAGAATAATCAATTTCATTTATCCAAAAAATAATCACGGAAACATGCTAACATCCATCGATTCATATACAACGGAACTGTTCTACAAGTCTTCTCAAAATATCAAAAGGAATAAATCAAGTTCTTCATTTATCAGCTCCGGCCAGCTAAGCCATCTAGCTACTTCATAAGGTTCTACTCAACTTCGTCCTCTATAAGCGTCTAGTCATCTGAAAAGTGGCAAGAGTGAGCTACAAAGCCCAGCAAAATACTCACATGTAGAAAACATAAACATACATATAATCAGATCAAAGTAAGGATTTATATCATAATTTTAACATATAAAATCACCATATAATTTCTTCTTTAGATCAGAATTTTCTTGTTCTTATTCTTATTGTCTTGTCTTCAGAAGATTCATAAAAACCTTTCGAAGTTCTTATCATCTCTAGGGACTGGACGGGAGCAGACAACATCGAGGAAGGGTTGTGTGTAACCCCACAACCTAAGGCCGTATCCTCTCATTATGCTCCCTGAGGCGGGAGGTAATTCCTTTAACCCGGTATACGGGGCCGTAGTCCAAAAATCTTATGCCACCAAAACTCTCCCCCCGTGGCCCAAGAGGCAGTTCTTGAGTGTCACTCCAATATCCTTCATCCATCTTTAGTAGCAAGTTTAATTGAAACTCGGTTCTTAGTTCATGTCTTTTAATGGCCATATGTCATAGTTCGGAAGTCAAAAGTCGTAGAGTTCCACTTGCTGTCTGGATTATATACATTTTTCTTGTTCTTATAGCCTTGATCTTTGAAGCCGGAGTCCATTTTCCTTAAAACCCGAGGCCTTTTCTACAAAAACCAGAGTTCAAAAGCCGGAGTTCTTTTTCAAAAGGTGGAGTTCTTTTCTTAAAAAGCTGAAGTTCAAAAGTCAGAGTTCTTTTTCAAAAGGCGGAGTTCTTTTCTTAAAAAGGCGGAGTTCTCTTCTAAAAAGGGCGGAGTTCTTTTTTTCAAAATCTGGAGTTCTTTTCTCAAAAGGGTGGAGTTCTTTTCTCAAAAGGGCGGCATTCAAAAGCCAGAGTTCTTTTTCTAGAAGGCCAGAGTTCTTTTCTCTAGAAGGCGGAGTTCCTTTCTCAAGAGGCCAGAGTTTTTTTTTTTAAAACCGAAGCTCTTTTCTCAAGATGGCGGAGTTCTTTTTACTGAAAGCCGAAGTTCTTTTTATTGAAAGCCGGAGTTCTTTTTACTGAAATTTGGAATTCTTCTTACTGAAAATCGAAGTTGTTTTTACTGAAAGCCGGAGTTCTTTTTCATTAAAAGGCCGGAGTTCTTTTTCAACAAGAGCCGAAGATTAAAAGCCGAAGTTCTTATTCATTAAAAAGCCGAAGTTCCTTTCATTAACATGAAATTATCGACAATTATGTAAATTGACAAACAACCGTACTTTAAGCAGAACAAAATCGAACATTATGAATATCAGGCTTTCTCTTTAAACATACGATTAGGAATGATTTTTTTCTTAAATCCAACGAACAGAACAAACATCATACGTACAGAAACATAAGTCCATCAAAATCAGATATACTTGCTTTGCAAACATGTATAACAAGGAACTTAAAACATCAAAACTTATGCAAATCGACAAACAACCGTACTTTAAGCAGAAAAAAATTGAACATCATGAATATCATGGTTTCTTTTTAAACATGCGATTAAGAATGATTCTTCCTTAAATCATATGAATAGAACAAACATCATATATACTAAAACATAAATTCATCAGATATATTTGCATTGCAAACATTTATAATCATGAACTTAAAACAAAGGTGAGTATTCTTGCCTTGTTTTCTTATACTTTTCATTAAACTTTTGGTCTCCCTTTACTAGAAAACTCTAATGCATGCCTCTTTCTCATGCCCTTTAGTTCTTATTTATAGGCCTTGGGTCTGACGGCTGTCGTTTGGGTTTGGCCATACTAGGGGGAATGTTTCGGAGTATGTTATTTATGGCTTTATATTCCCGAAGAGTTTCCTCATTAAATTAGATTATTTAGGGGGGATATTTTGGAGTATATTATTTATGGTTTTACACTCCCGAAGAGTTTTCTCATTAAATTTCTCGGTTATTTAGGGGGGATGTTTCTCATTTAAATAAATTCCGGTCAACTAATTGGCCTTGAACGGATTACATTCCTCTTTCCCGTCCTTCCCTCCATTCACGTTTTCCGGTCAACATTTTATGTTGACTAGATCACGCCGTCCAGTTAATACTCGTTGACCGGATTACTCCTTGTATTTCTCATTTAAATACATTTCGGTCAACTAACTGGCGTTGACCAGATTACTACTCTCCATGCCTTCCGGTTAACACTTGTTGACCAGATAACTATCCTTAACTCGTTTTTCCTAGGTAATTTTAACTCAACATTGGGGATTTTCTATATTTTGGGATCTGGCCATTACAATCTTCCCCACTTACAAGAATTTCGTCCTCAGAATTTTAAATGAAGTTAGCGATACTTGTTCCGAATCTCTTCCTCTTACTCCCAAGTTGTTTATTCAGGTGAGTGATTTTTTCAGAGTACCTTTATTAAAGAGATTGATTTGGTGTGTAGCCTTTGTTCCCTTCGATCTAAAATCTGTATTGGTTCCTCCACGTAGGATAAGTCCTTGTCGATTTCTAAAGGCTCAAATTCAATTATATGAGTAGGATCATATACATACTTCCTAAGCATTGATACATGAAACAAATCATGTACTTCTGCCAGCTTGGTGGAAGTGCAAGTTTGTAGGCCACTTCTCCGATTCTTTCTAAAATCTCAAAAGGGCCAATAAATCGTGATTTTAGCTTTCCTTTTATCCCGAATCTGTACGTCCCCTTAGATGGCGACACCTTTAGGAATACAAAATCACCTTCTTCAAATTCTAATGCAATCCTCCTCCGATCTGCATAGCTCTTTTGTCTGCTCCGGGCTACTCTAAGATTCTCATGTACTAACTTTATCTTTTCTGCCGTCTCCTTAACAATTTTTGGATCCAAAATCCTTTTATCCCCGGGCTCCTCTCAGTGAATCGGTGATCTACATCTCCTTTCATATAAAGCCTCAAAAGGAGCGATGCCTATGCTGGCCTGGTAACTGTTATTATATGCCAATTCTATTAAGGCTAAAAAATTGTCCTAAGTCCCTTTCATCTCTAATACTGACGCCCTTAACATATCCTCGAGGATCTGAATCGTCCGTTCTGACTGGCCATCAGTTTACGGATGATAAGCGGTACTAAATTTTAATTTTGTTCCCAATTCTTTATGTATACTCTTCCAGAATCTTGAAATAAAACGAGCGTCTCTATCTGATATGATAGAGGCAGGCACACCATGAAGCCTGATAACCTCTTTTACATACAGCCGGGCCAGTTTATTACCGGAGTATGTCGTTTGGATTGCTAAAAAATGGGCTAACTTTGTTAGCCGGTCAATAATAACCCAAACAGTATCATGCTTCCTTGGTGTCCTTGGTAGGCCAGTCACAAAGTCCATGGCAATATCTTCCCATTTCCATCCTGGAAGTAGCATTGGTTGTAATAACCCAGACGACTTCTTTCTTTCGGCCTTTACTTGTTGGCATACAAGATATTTTTTCACGTAAGCTGCAATATCCCTATTCATATTTTTCCACTAGAATGCTTTCCTTATGTCCTGATACATCTTATTGATTCCCGGATGGATTGTATACCGGGATCTATGGGCTTCCTTCAAAAATTTTTCCTTCAATTCTTTGTTGTCCGGCACACATAATCGGTCCCTAAACCTTAATACTCCATCCGGCTTAACATGAAAATCACTTCGGGAATCTTTGTCCAAATCACTCATGGTATTCACAAGGAAAGAATCATTTGCCTGAGCCCCTTTAATCTCATCTATCACCTTTGGCTGGATTTGAAGGTATGCTAAAATCATTCGCTTTCCTTGAATATATCGTTGGATGTCATAATACATTAGACAGTCCAGCATCTCCATTTGCTTGACTTGCATCCTTGCTAAAATACCTACTTGCCGACTTAGTGCATCGGCGACTACATTGGCCTTACCTGGTCATATCGAATTTCACAGTCATAATCCTTCAGAAATTCAATCCACCTTCGCTGCCTTATATTTAGTTTCTTTTGAGAGAATAATACTTTAAACTTTTATGATCGGAATAGACCAGGAATCTCACACCATACAGGTAAAGTCTCAAGATTTTCAGCGCAAACACTATAGCAGCTAATTCCAGATTGTGAGTTGGGTAATTTCTTTCATGATCCTTCAATTGTTGTGACCCATAGGCAACTACCCTTCCGTGTTGCATTAACACATAACCCAATCCACTCTTTGAGGCATCACAATAGACAATCAGTCCTCCTGATTCATCTGGAATGGTTAGGACCGGTGTAGAAGTTAACCGGTCTTTAAGTGCCTGAAAACTCCCTTCACGATCATCGGTCTACTCAAACTTAGCATCTTTCTTTGTTAATTTTGTGAGTGGTAGGGCGATTTGGGAAAAGTTTTCCACAAACCATCTGTAATATCCAGCCAAGCATAAGAAGCTCTGCACTTCGGTCACGGAGGTTGGCCGGTTCCATTTTACCACTGCTTCCACTTTCTTAGGGTCGACGAAAATCCCTTCTTCGGAGATGATGTGACCAGGAAATCGCACTTCCTCTAACCAAAATTCACATTTCTTTAATTTGGCGGACAACTGATGCTCCCTAAGGATTAGGAGTATAGTTCATAATTGCTCCTCGTGTTCGTCATAGCTCTTTGAATAAACAAGGATGTCATCAATAAGGACTATTACAAACTTGTCTAATTAGGGTTGAAAAATCCGGTTCATCAAGTCCATAAATACAACTGGAGCGTTAGTTAACCCAAAGGGTATCACTACAAACTCATAGTGCCCATATCTAGTCCGAAATGCAGTCTTTGCTATATCATCCTTTCTGATCCAAAGCTGACGATATCCGGATCTAAGGTCAATCTTAGAGAATACACAATCTCCTTGTTACTGATCAAGGAGGTCATCAATCCTTGGCAAAGGATATTATTCTTGGGGGTAATTTTGTTCAGTTCTCGATAATCTACGCATAACCTCAAGGTCCCATCCTTCTTTCTTACAAACAGAACCGATGCGCCCCATGGTGACACACTCGATCGAATTAAACCCTTATCCAACAACTCCTACTTGGGTGGCAGCCCAGGTAACTCATCAGGAAATAGGTCTTCGAACTCTCATACCACAGGAATCTCTATGGCTAGAGTCCCTTGACCTTCAGTAGTCACACTAGCGAAGGCTAGGTAAGCTTGGCACGCTTCACCAATCAAGTGCCGGGCATGGAGGGCCGAAATGAAGCAAGATGCTTCTTTACACCAGACTCCCTGAATATAGAAGGGCTTGTTTCCAAGGATGGCAAAATCCACACTTTTTCGAAAACAATCAATGCTGGCATGATACCTTGCTAACTAATCCATTCCCAAGATTGCATCGAAACCCTTCATTTCCAGCAAAACCAGATTAACAGGCATCACGCATTCATTTGATTCTATCGAACACTCTGAATATACCACATTTAAAATTACAGATGACCCTGTGGGTGAGGCAACCATCAATAGGCAGCCAAGAACTTGAGGGAGGGTCGTAAGATACTTTATAAATTCGTGGGAGACAAATGAGTGAGTAGATCCTGAGTCAAAAAGCACATGACTAGAAGTGCCACAGAGAGAAAGTGTACCTTCCACAACCTTCGTAGAGGTTTCGGCCTCCTTTGTAGAAATGGAAAACACGTTAGCTAGAATGGGAGACTTAGATCCTGGGGCTTGTTTGGCGTGTGGGCAATTCTTGATCAAATGCCCAACCTGGCCACAGTTATAGCAAACCCCCAACTTCTTATAACATGGCTTCCCTTCATGTGATTTTCCGTAATGATCACATGCATTACTAGGTGTTCAGAAAATCTGTACAGATCGGTTCTGCTCCCCACTGGACTTTAACGGTCTCTCCTTCTTAGAAGGGCCTCCACTGGCACTGGCCCTTGAAGCCTGACTAAAAGTCATTTGCCTGAGAACTGCTCATCTCTCCAACTCCTTCTCATAGATGACAACCCTTTCTAGTACCTCTCTATACGTGGCCAACTTCATAGTTGAAAGGTGCCTCCTAATATCGTCTCTTAACCCTTGAAATAACCTCCTAGCCTTCATCTCCTGGTCTTCCACCATATAAGGAGTATAACGAGATAACTCTGCAAACTTTGCATTATACTCAGCCACAGAGCAAGTACCTTGCCTTAAGCAAAGAAATTCATCTTCTTTCTGTCCGCGAAGGTTAGCTGGGAAGTATTTTTCTAAAAATACTGTTTCAAATATTTTTCAAGTAATATCCCTGTCTGGTACCTCGAAAACTCACTTCTGCAATTCCCACCAGTGGTGGGCCTCACCTGCTAGCTTTTTTTTTGGTAAGTAATTAATAATATTAAAATGTAAATAAACTGTACAAAGATCTATGTTTTTACCAAGTGTTTTATCAACTTGGAAAAAGAGACATAGAAAGAGGGAAAACCCAAAAAAGTAAGACGCAGGAGTCTTAAATAAAATATTACACAGATGGAATCAGCCATTGGGGCTCAAAACCACAATTGCCAGCAGTACTGAACAGGAGGATGCTACTTCAGCACAAGGCGAACCATGCCACGTCAGCATATCCACATGTAAAGAGCAAAGGAGTATGAGCCACTCCGTCCACCTTTTGGTGAAGTAATGGAACTTTGAAAATGATCGCAAAGAGGTTACTCCAGCCAAGAAGATCCATTCCGTCCAAGAGGAGCATCAAGCACTTCGGCCAGCAAGGCGCACAAATCACTCCGTCCTTCCTATTAGAGAAGCAAAGGGACTCCGGAATGTTCGCAAGTTGGACACTCCAGATTTTTGAATACCCGATAAAGCTGTTCCGGCTTTAGGAGCTCCGGATAAAAGGAAGCACTCCATCCAAGCTCGAACAAATACGCACTCTGGATTCCGGAGTCCACGAGAGCGCCGGATAAAACAGCGAACAAAAAGACACTCCTGCTAGCTTATGGGTGGTAAACAGAACCATATCTCTAGCAGGGCACTTAATCACCGCAAACACCTTCTTTATTCGTTGAATCTAGGTATCTGCCTTCATTGGGTCAAGTTCTCTTGAGAATTCAGGGATTCACTCGTTGGTAAAGCGATCGTAGACCGTCCTCTCTTGTTTAGTAGGAATTCGGGTGGTCAGCGGAGTTGGCGGAGCCAAAGCTTCTATGACATCTGTCATCCTATCAAATAGGTTTAAGTACCTTGTTTCTGAGTTCAGAGGGTTACTAGTCCGGACGGCTCGCCTTCCTCTATTAGACATGTCTTCAGTAATGACTTTGGTTCCTAAAAAGACCGTTTTGGTCAGAATACTAGCCAAAGGCGGCTAACACATAGTAATCCGTCCTAAGCATAAGTAGTGCTAATTTCTTTTTACCCTTAATTTATCCTGCCTTAAGTTTCTGTATTGATTTAGATCAAACCTAAAGCATCTCAGTTCTCTCTGAAACCAACTGTGACAGTTCGGTCTTATTCCACCGCATAAGACCGCCGTCAAGCCTAAATCCTTGCCTTAAAATAAATTAATAGATAATAATTAGGTGGACATAAAAATTTTTCTTTTCTTTCATATGAATAAACCTTTCTTTTATACACAGGATTGCATGAGGCCGAATTACATGAGCTGGCCTTCCAGTTTTAATTTCATACAAGGCCGACCAACACTAAGGTTAGACGGACCTGAATGCCTTGATACGACTTGAGATGCTTACTAGAATAATCAATTTCATTTATCTAAAAAGTAATCATGGAAACATGCTAACATCTATAGATTCATATACAACGAAACTGTTCTACAAGTCTTCTCAAAACATCAAAAGGAATAAATCAAGTTCTTCATTTATCATCTCCGGCCAGCTATGCCACCTAGCTACTTCATAA